>JBBPJQ010000393.1:0-26201 GCA_038088795.1 Boletus rex-veris
GGACACGAATGATCTCGCTAGACGAACCCCCGTCGTCCGAAACGGGGAGTACAAAACACGCATTATCGAACGCGGTACAGATAGAATTTCCGCCAGAACCGCCCGATATCACCGTAATCTTAGGAGATAGCTCCGGTGTATCTGTAGTTTGGACTATGCTCCCTGGGCGGAGGTCAAAGTTGCTTCCTCGAGTCTCCAGCAGCTGCGGACTGGGGTTCGCAGGCTGGACAGGAAGATCAAACACCGACGAGCCGGGGCTATCATCGAGGTGCGTTCCGGGACAAAGTAGTTTGAGTGAGTGATCCACCATGTGGGTTTGATGTTGGTCCATCTGAGAGTTGTGGTGTTGTGTGTATCTCCGGGACCCGAAGATGCCCATATTCTTCAAACAGCTTAAGTCGTTGTCGACACGTCTTTAAGGCGGATATGAGGTATGTACTGTTTCTCGAGGCGGGATACGTCTCCCAAGTGTCATGATGTCTCGGATGTAGGCCCGGGCTTGTTCCCTAGCTAGCCGCGGTTCTCAGGATTAGTCGTACTATAAGTGACCCTCTCAACGACAACGACGACGCAAGGCTGCTATCATGCCTCGCGATTTCCCTGCCCTCCCTGGTTTCTACCAAGCCCTGTTTCTCTATTTCGAACCCCGTCAGTTTTATCCTGTCTACGCTACCCATAACTAACGTGTCGTGGTAGTGTCAACAATCTCCCCTGCCTTCCTGGCATGGTTCTTCCCCGGAGCAGCATGGTTCCATAACCAGCTCATCCCTACGGAAGCTCCTGCCAAGGCACTGGACGCGAGAACGAGGATGGCGATATGGCAGCTCGGCAACTGTATCACAATCGTCCTTCAAGTCCAGCAGACGTACTCATAGTTTGCTTTGCTTTGACAGGCTACATGTTGCTCGGATTGATATCCTCGTTCGTCTTTCGAGCGATCCGGGACACCCTGCCTAACAATCCTGAGGTTCAGGAACGCATCTTAGGCGCAAGCTTTACTGCGCTTGCCTTGGCGGATGTGAGTTGCTCTCATTCCCACGCAGGGTGCTGACCACAATACTGCCAGGCGACACAGTGAGTTGCTTGTGTAGCGGCATGCCCGCAAGGATGTTCACAAAGATACAGTATCGCATTTTCATGGGTTGGCCTCCCAGAAGACTTGCGTTATTCGTTTGGATCGTGGAACTCGATGACTCATGGAAACATCACGTTTACCGTTTTTCTTCTCAGCATGAGGTAAGGATTTCGTCTCTCGAGTGTGTCGATGGTTTGACACCTCCATCAGGCTGGCCTGGTTTGCTGGTATAGGACGACAGAGGTACTACTACGGCAAGGCAGCCCCAAAGGGCCAGAAGTCGGCATGACAGTGAAGTCATTGCCGCGAAACCGTATCTACATCCCCGATGTGGGAACGCCCTTCTCCTGACCCAGCTGACGGGCAGTGGATGGAACACCTGATATCTCTACCCTGTACTACGAGCAAATCCATGTGGTGCCCCTTGATATTTCATGACCCCGACATTTGCTAGAGAATACTGTATCAGGCAGCGTAAGTGGAATTGTAAGACTGATTTACCTGGCCGTCGTTCCCAACCTTTTTTCTTGGCCTTGATAAATGCTTTCTTGCCTTTCATAGCCAGGCTTTGGTCCACGAATTTGCGAGCGCCTGCAGACGGGACACTTCGTGCTGTGGCTTGTGATTGTGGATTGGATAGTTGGGGTAACGTGCGGATGGTACGACCGCTGACTGGAATGAGCGCCACGCGATCTGCATCTGAGGGGACATGACATACCCAAGAACTAGATCCTTTGGATGCGCGTTGAATTTTCGCCGTCGTTTCTTGACCGTTTGTTGAGTAGTAGTTTCTTCGCTTTTCTTGGGATGCGGTTTCGAATTTTGGGAGGCAAAAGCAGCTGTGAATAGGTCGTCCGCAAGGTAGTCGGCTTTCCTCTCAGGTCTGTGGATATGTGCATGGAGTGAAGTAGGATCCTCGTCTTCATCCATATCGACCTCGTCATCCGTCGGAGCCTCAGGGTCTATCGAATCACTTTCTCCCACTGATATTTTGGCGTCTTCATCGTCCTCGTCTTGTGCAAAGGAAGAGTCCGAACCTGATGCCATGTCGTCGTCCAATTCCATCCCTTGCCCTAACCCCGTGAATTCCCCGTCCCCGTCCTCGTCTCCTTCGCCACTTTCCATTTCGTCTGCCGCATCTCTCATAGCCCTCAGCATCCTCGCTTCCACATCGTCTTTAGCCCCCTTCCTACTTCCATCCTCACCGCTATCACCCTCGTCTTCACCCTCTAATGCCTCATCCACGATTCTGACTCTTTTCGGCTTCTCGCCCGTCTTGGTCTTTCCACCCTTGGTCACGCGTGCTCTTTCCTTCAACTTTTGATCTCTCTCCTGATTGTGTGCCTTTCTGCGTGCCTTTTCATCCGCCTCAAAGTCCCGCAGGGCTTTTTGATTACGTTTCGCGTCGGCTTTGGATGTGGAGTGAGAGACGGCTTCAGGTGCGTCGTCGTCGTCGCTCGATGGGTCTTGTATTTTTCGTGTTTTGCGTGCCATTGCAACGTTTCGCTATGAAGATGAAAACTTTCAGTTTGAGATGTAATTCACGTGACTCGTACAGTGTTGGTCGAGTATCCGTTGGGCTACCTCCTTCTACTGCGTCACCCCCTTGTCTTCCGTTCCGTTCGCCTTGTGTTCGCCTTAAATGTGTCTCAGTGGGCACTCTGTCAACGGGCGGTTTACATAACGAGTTTTTTTGCCCAACTTGGGCGCTGTCTGGTCTTCTCCGCTCCTGCAATTGCATCATGTGTTGATCCTGTGCAGCTGTTCTTCGCGTGCGGACATGGCAAACCGGATCTCGTTATCAGGATCATCAACTGCAGTCCGAATCCTGGCTCCTGCAGCCGCCCCAGGGTGTTCAACTATTATCTTAACCGATGAGATACACTGCCCACCGGCTTCCATTGACAACATCGCACTGTTTCAAGAAAATCCCCGCTCCTTGTACCTCCGAATTTGATCTCGCGCATATCGTCCTGTACTGGACGCAGGATGTCAATTTGCCGGTCAATCGATACCTCCTTTCGTGTTCTCGCCGCCACACGCCGGCGTACCATCTTTTACGTGGTGATGTACTCGTTCTCAAGCACTGTCACACTCCTCAGTGTGCACACCCATGAGTCCATGGAGCATGAAAGTGTTGGTCTCGTGAGCGCCACGTCGGGCAGGTAAGTACATCAATCAATTCACTAGCTAGCGAGTTCTAAGGGTTTTCATAGTGCTATCCAGCAGGTGAGCTCGCTCACGTAGACGAGATGGACTCAAATGGTGAGCTTGCTGCTATCTACGGTGCAATATTTGGTGCGATGTGGCGCTTCGATCGTTATATAAGATAGGGGCCACATTTCAACTGTTCAAGACTGAACCGCGACGATGTGTAGCACGGACTCGCTCCTCAAATTGTTCCGCGACTTGGCTCGACTTGGACATAAGGATACCTAGTCCAGAGACTGCGACGTTTTTCCCCTCAGAGGACGAACACTTCTTCCAGTACACTTCTGGAAGGTGGATTTACAACGAACGAGAACGTGAGTGACTGTCTCTCAAATTGCTGATGCTCATATCTTTACCTTTTAATATTTTAGAAATGCGCATTCTTCAACGTCGCTGCCCTCAAGCGAGTCGCTACAGCAGTTGTAAAAGCGAATCACTGTATCCAGATGGTCAAGACCGCGGAAGGTAGTGGTTTCTAACTGTCGTATCATACGTCCTAACCTCCTCCGTTAGATGTCTTTGGGAAGTATTTCCTCTTGACTTTCGATAACGGTACAAAGCTAGTCGCCAAAATTCCCTGTCCACACATGACGCCGCGTCATCTCTCCACTCTGAGCGAAGTCGCGACCATGGATTATGCGAAAAACATCCTCGGTTTGCCTGTTCCGCGCGTGCTGAGCTGGAACGCGAAAGCGGATGAATCCGAAGTTGCAGCCGAATACATCCTGATGGAACACTTACAGGGCATGGAGTTGTACGAGATGAACAAGTACGGCTCCAAAATGCTATACTTCGCGGAACGGGTTGCCGACTTGGAGTGCAAATTTACGCGGTATCGTTTTTCCCAGATAGGGAGCATTTATTACAAGGAAGATGTGTCTCCCGAGTTGCAACAGCGTCCACTTTATGCGGAAGGCGTAGAGGGTGACGGATCCGATCAATTTCGCATAGGCCCTTGCGTTGATTGCGATATTTGGCGTGGAAAGAGAAGCTTGTTGGACGTCGATCGTGGCCCTTGTCAGTTCCGGTGCGGTGCTCAGTACATCCACTGACCCATCTTCTAGGGCCAGATACGTTGTCTTACATCAAGGCAGTCATAGAAATCGAAAAGCAGTGGCTGGCAAACTTTGCCGTTCCTCGCAACCGTCGGGACATCTTTTACCGTCCCAACCATGAGGAAGAACCTGATACTCACATACGTCTCCTCGACAAATTTTTTGCGGTCATACCAAGCATCCTTCCTCCAGAAGAGTTCTGTGCTCCCATGCTTTGGCACACCAATCTTCAGGCAACCAACATATTCGTCTCTTCTGAGGATCTGCCTGACATTGCAAGTATCGTCGGTTGGCAGGGCATCAGCGTCGGACCACTCTTTCTACAGGCCATCTTCGCGCAGTGCATACGATACGATGGAGACGACCGTATCACTATCGTCCCACGCGAGCCTATCTTACCGCTTCTTCCCCCCGATTTCGACAAGTATTCAAAGGAAGAACAGGCATATTTGAAACGCGAAGAAAAACTCGCTCAACTCCACAAGTACTACGAAGCCTGCATCATAGAACGTAACGCCCTCTTTGCTGCCCGGATGACGTATCCCCACATGGACCGTATCGTAGCGCTCATAGTGAGCGCGTCGCAGACGTGGTACGACGGCACACATTGTGCGGCAGGCACTGTTGGACTTTGAACAAGATTGGGACGACATTGCTCCTGGCGAGCCCTTTCCCATTTCGTGGGATGCCAGTGAAGTCGCAAGGCATCGCAAGGCATATCCTAAGCTTACAGAACACGAGTGGCGCGTGAGGGCAGTGGCCAAGGCGTTGCATTTGGAACTGGATGGGTGGGTGACGAATGAGCAGTACGATGACGTGACACGAAGGAACAAGATTGTCATCAAGCATTGGAAGTCGCGTTGGGGAGGACCGTATCCGTTCCAAGAAGGTGGTCGGTCGTGGAACCTGCTGTGATTGTTGAACGTTGAAAAAGTTGATGAACGAGCCCTCTTCTCAAGCTTGGAGGGTTGAATACGGTGTATCGGTGTTAGCATGAGACGTGCGCAGACAGTGCAGTGTGTGTAATTCGTAGAGCATTTTGTTGCATTCTGGAGGACTTGAACTGGTTCTGATGAGGGATTATCGATTAGAGTCCCCAGTAAAAATCGGATACGCCCGCGTGGTTTGTGTGTTTTTTTCATAGCCCACATAACGACCTGCTATGACACACGCTTGAGAGCTTAGGCACATGCAATGGGTTTCTGGCTATCGGCGGCACATGGGACATTTCACATTTTGCCGCCAGTCAAAGCCTCCATCACCTAGTACCGCCAACTGACCCCCCCTTGATGGGAGAGAGCCTTACCATGTGACACGAACAGTAGATAGGGGGACGCCGTTTGGCAGGTTTCATCCACCAACGCCGACGCCCGCATCGATAAACATACAGCGATCAATCAACAAAAACGTTCTCATACTGTTTGCGCCTTGAACCAGCTACTCATCGCCTCTCACGACGACATAATTCACGCCCACAAGCTTCAGCCCATACTTGTCCGCAAAACTCGCCGCGTTCCATTTAGCCCGGTCCTTGGTCCCACGCTTCCATTCATGCGCGTGTGCGGGGATAACAAAGTCCACGTTCGGTTCTTGGTACAGTAAAAACACTTTGGGTGACGGTCAGCGATAAAGCACCCATGCGACAGCATCGGATCGCGTAGTGGATAATTACCATAACGATGAGGCCCTGTATCGCGAGGCGGAGCGGGCGCATAATAAGGCGTCGTCGCCGGCCTCGTCACGCGCGCGCCCAGGTCTCCCGTATCGAGCGCACTTAATGCAGGCGCCTTGAGACCCGTCACCTACATATACCCAACGGATCCCCACACACGCCCATGCTGAGCACGACGTTCACATAATCCCACGTGGCGTTGTCCGACTCACCAGCCAATGGCGCCACTCTCCCATCTTGGGATCGCTCCTCGACGGTGCGTCCGGATCGGTCATGACGAGCGTGTACCCCACATCGGTGGCGGCTGCAAACGACTGCATCGGGGTGAACGACACCAAAGGTTCGTCGGCTGTGTCGATCTTGGTCAGTGTGTTGCCCAGCATGGCTTCTTTCCCAGTGGGCCATTTCAAGACGAGCAACGCTTCAGGGGTGAAAGGGGTCTTGTCGGGGATCACGTCAGGGATGATGCCCGCCTGTTGAACGGCGGTCGCGACTGCGCCAAGAGGATCAAGAAGTGGCATCGTGTATCGTGCGTACGGACGTTGAAGATGGGTGTTGGTAGTGAAGTTGCGATCTTGTCTGGGTCCATTTGTGACGCACAGGTGCAAACCAATGACGACACCAGTGGCGATGTCTCGGGTGTGACAAATCATCCATCCAGTCCAACGACGCATTTGCAACAGTGCAGATCGCTCGCGTGTTCATTACAACGTTCAAAGAGAAGGAAAGACGGCGAGAGGTCCGGAAGCTCGACTAAGACATCTGTATTACCTCATCTATCACGGTACAACGATATCTCGGACGGTACATCACTCTTCCATAAACTAGCCAGAGTTGTCAATGAACGCCGTGGAATGGACCAAAAAAAAGTACTCACCGTCTCAGCAGTAGACTCTGGAATGTCTGATATGGTCCCAACGCGCCTTGCTTCGGTCGAGCTAATCAAACTCATTTGACGCCCCATCTTTTGCCACGTGGACCAAAAGTCCTTGTTCCCGTCCTTACCCATGCAGTCTGCCTTCAGTCCTCTCAAAATTCTGCGCGACCGGCAAAGTCTCAGAGAAAAGCGCGTGCTGATAAGCAAACCGCAAACCCACCTGTTCCACGCGTCTATCTCATCCTCCTGCGCATCACAAAATCAATCAAGCGGTTCCGAGCCGTGTACAAAGCACTCACGATCAGACATGTCTCACGCAACCCCTTCAAACACTCCACCATCTCGTCTTTTCGTCGGCTTGCAAATGGTCGCCCGACAATCTCTCTCACCACGACCCCAAGATCTTCGACTGCCTTGGTCACCACGTCACCTTGCTTGAGGTTTTGGCGGAAATCCTTGAGCGGATAGGTGTTCCCAATAATCCTCCCTGGTGCACGCTGTGGATCAGGTTCCGGCTCGACCGAAGCTGTCGGCGTCGGCAACCCAGGTGCGCTTGGTTTCTGTCTCGGCTCCAACAAGAGTTCTTCATCGGACTCGGACTCGGTCTCAGAGTCGTCCACCGTCTCCTTTTTCTTCCCGGCACGAGATAGAGAAGTGTTAGCAGCTTGAGATTTCGGGGGGGATGCAACATCGGGCCGCTTCCGAGCGGGACCCTTTTGATCGAGGAGAATCATGTCCTCGTCTTGGTCCTGTGCATGCACATGACCGTCCTTGCGTGCCCTTGGGGCCCTCTTGGGAACTGCGAAAGCGCCATTCGATGAGCAAAACACAATGTTGATGCAAAAATGAAACTAGGGTAACACGTGCCTTCCTTAACTTTGAAAGCAGCCTTGCACTCCTCTAGGGCATGTTTTGCAGTCTTGAGCACCCGCTTCGGAGGATCAAAATATTTGGTGAGCTCAGGATGTGGTGGTGGAAGAGGGTGAGTCGTGATGTCTGATTCCACCGCAGAATGGAACTGGGCTTGCTTCGTGCGGTGAATGGCTGGGTTAAATGAGAGGCGTGTGTCGAACCAAGCCTTAGGAGCCCTGGAGGAACCTGTGTGAGCCCTGCAACCGTAGTAAGAGTTAAAATTTATGGACTTACCCCGTTTCGTCTTTCCCTGCCTCCGTGAGGTCCATGGCATCCACGAAGTTGTCCATGGCTTCAAGTTGCTCCTCTGTTGGAATATAAGGATGCTTTGTGATCTTTTCACCCGACCTTGAGACAAGGGTAGTGAGCGAGGGAAAGGTATAGTGTCTGACGTCGTCCGCAAAGGGCATCTACCCAAAGGTCATCCATTATTATTGTGGCTTCATGAGAGAGGGGATGGAGATACCTGTACCCATAATAGTACATCCACCTTCTGCCAAACTATAGGCAAGAGAACACCCATCTTTGGGTCCGCTCCGTCACTCCTCACCATTCTTGCAATTGCCAAGACGCCTTTGTCGATCATAGCTTGAACAATGGACGAGAATGCGAGCTGATCGGGCACGGAGGTCGAAGAAGCGTAGACGTATGAAATCTCACCCATGGAGTACGATCGATTCAACTAGAAAACCATATTAATACATCAGTTGAAACAGGATATACGGAAAGAGTGAAGGAGACGCACGTTCTCCTTCCCGAAAAACCCACATATTTCCATGCCCTTTTTAGTGTTCAACCGCTCAAACTGCCCATCGGGACAGGGAACGTAGGTGGAACCATACTTGAACCCTCTGACAAGCTGTTCCTTTTCCACCTTTTCGGGGCGTTTCTCCTCTTCCATGACGCTCTTCTCTTCGTCGACATCCATGGACAAGTCCTGCCCCTTCCCCTTCCCCTCGTCCTCTTCTCCCTCTTCAGTGGATTTGTCAATGATGTATTCGGTGCGTCTCTTGACCTCCTTGAAAATGGCTTTTTCCTCATCGACATGATGGATATCATCCTCACTGCCATCCTTCTTGAAAAATTTCTTCCAAGATGCCGCTCTGGCCGAGCTGGTGCACTTGCCGATGCGCACATTGATCTCGATGGCCTCGCTCTCCCGTACCTCGACATCTCCTAGACGCAGCATTGTCGAAAACAGCGCAGACTTGGTTTCCTTGACGTGGGGATAGTTGAGTGTAAGGAGCGCGTGTTCGAGTGACCCGATAAGACCAAAGCCTTCTGGCAAGGCCGATATAAGGCGGCCGTAGAAGCTTTCGTTCACGCGCTACAGGAACGTTATCGATACAGGTCATTAGTCGGATATGTTAACGTACCTTGATAGCTGGTTTGTCTTCTTCCTGATATGCGAGTTCTTCGTCGTCGAAATCGACACCGCTGTTTTACAGTGTCAGCACTTGGTTAGTCCGAAACCGAGTAGATCGCACACGACAGTCAATGATACATTCAAACCTTCCATTTTCTTTACTATTGCTTCCCATTCGTCGACCTCCATCGGAGACTCGCCGTCCGTAACCAGTACTGTTTTGCGTGTCCAGGTGCGCTTGTTCTCGAGATAAATGTCCTGCGTTTCGATACCAACGATCAAGGCGTCGATTGCTGATTTTCGAGATGTCACATGGTTCAGTTGATGAACGAGAGTGGGCTTACGATCCCCTGCAGTCTCCGACGCCCGAAGCTCGTCCAATCTGGCGAGCGTACTTGCATTTGGTTGCCCAATTGGAATGTACTCCGAGACGTGTTCGTATCCTCCATTCTTGTCGTTGACGATATTGTTGGTTTCTAATGGGTTGGTGAATGCTTGTCTCTATGGTCAAGAGAATATGCGCACCCTCAGAGCCAAAAATAATAACGCCGCACTGATCCGTCTTTCGCCCGTTGAATATCTGGCGCGTTGGATAAGTGACTACGAGATTCGAAAGAAAGGGGGAGTGATACCATGTCTTGAATCTTCATCTTGACGAACTGAAGTGACCACTCCAACTTTGTCAATTCGACGCTCCTCGTCTCTCCCTTTGGACCGTCGGGAAGCTCCACTGTCCTGGACGCTCCCATGGAAGGAGAGAGGTCGACAAGGAACATAGTCACCGTGTACTTGGACGCGATGGCATCAGCGACGCGTTAACAAGGGAAAAGAAGCCTTACCCCAGCTCGTTCTGCAGGCATGGTGTTGGTTGGTTGGTGACGCGCGACGCAGAGTCAGGAGGTGCACACTAACGGAGTTGTGGCTGTGGTGGCGTGACTCGTATTAAGTAATACATCATTTACAGTAACTCAGGCTCTATTACGCTTTCTTTGCGACTGCTTCAAGGCAGCATCCATCGTAGGTCTGTGATGACAATAACCCTCAGACAACACGAACGAAACAAAAGAAAGAAGACATACTTGCGAATTCGTAGTTTCGGACCATCGGACGGGAGTTCGTCAATGTCCATACTGTCGACACTGTTTTGGGAGAGCTGCCCTCGCCTTCCTCCCTTGCCATCTTTTTGACGTTCCTGGACCGCTTTCAAGTTCGCCAGATACACTTTTTCGTGTTGCTCGTTCGCCAGCTGCACCGTGGCGCTATAAGTCCCAGCTTCCATCAACTTTTGGTCGAGCTCTGACAACACGGTTGCCGTTGTCGTTGCCCTAGACTGTACATGAAGCGGGACTCGAGGCGAAATGATGGGACGCACCAGCTCTGAAGTGCTTCCAGCAACTTTTCAAGCTTTCCTGGCTCGAGATCCCTGCCCATTGTGTACTCGATCTCGAGTTGCTGTTCCTTTTGGTCGAGTTTTCCGCGGAGGACGTCGAGGTAGATGGCATCGATAATGAGGTCCTCGAGTTCTCTGATGGTTGCCACTTGCAGTTCCTCGAGCAACAAAGAGTACGGTAGGATCTGTGATGCGATCAGCGGAAGGAAAGGGGCAGTCGGGGTCAGGGTCGCACATGTCGTTCTGTCGCAAGCGTGACTATCGTAAGGTACTTGAGCTTGGTTATCTGTGCTTGGTTGAGTGATGGAAGGGAATCCTTGTGCTCTGCAATCAGGAGCGTCAATAGAGAGTGCATGCGCAGACGTGACGCAATCGACCTAGATAGTCTCTGAACGTGCGGTACGAAAAGAGCTGCAAGAGCGAAAAGCACGGGGCATGTTGCTCGCTGGTGGCAAGCTGATTTTCAGGGATCGTCAGTGCTGGTGCAGATATGAGACGTGACAATTGAACGTGCTTCCTGGATGTTTGGTAGTTCTAGCAGCTCAGCAAAGACGAACACCCCGGGCGCAGAGGTGGCATCCTGGACGAGTTTTGCGGCTGCTGCGCCTTTGGCTGATTTTGATATGAGCAGAAAGGGTTCGAGGCTGGCCATGAGATTGAGATGGGTGTTTGAATGCAAGGAGTAAACATTGATTGGCTCCTTCTCAGCCCCACGCAGCCTGGGCACATATATTTATACTTGCGACGTCGCCGTCGTGTACATCACTCCAGCCATGTCCACAGACGATCCCACAGCGGCCGACGTCGACCCCGCCATCCGCGTCCATGTCTCCCCATCGCAAGCGTCCTACTTTACAGGCGAACAGTTCTCCGTCACCATCACTTTCACCAACACACGAACGCCCGAGTCCCCAAAGGTCAAAAACTCACATAGACGTGGCGTCCATTCCATTAGCTCGGCACCTCTCGCGAGACCCCCCACCTCCCCTGGCGTACCCCGTCCAACTGCCCTCACTCCTCCAGCGTCTGCCCCTGTCAACAATGCCCGTGATATGCCTACGCGGAAGAGACTGATTGGAAAGACGGACATGTCGATGGTCTTGGAACAAAAGCGACAGTCTCTCCTCGAAAAGTCGAGGTCCCTATCTATTGACATTCCCACTACCGACTTGCCCCCAAAGGCTGCCGACAATGCCAACTTGAGCGCGTCGCGGTACGTACGCGCTTACAGCGAATTCTCAGACTCAGGTGCGTGCGTGCAAAGTTACCCACCCCTTCTGCTCACACCACGTCAAGGACTCCCGCCGACCAAATCCCCATTGACCCGAAGCCCCGACCTTCCGCTTCCCCCACATCACCCTCATGCGCGCAAGCAGTCCGTGGCGGACATTCATTTCCATCTCAACGAGGTGCAACAGCCCTCGCCAACGCCGCCGCCGCCCGCTATGGTTAGCTCATCTGGGTCCACCTTTTCGCTCGCCCTTGACCCGATAGCAGAGACGCCCACGTCTCCCTACCCAGGAACCCCTTTTGCGAGTTCCCCGTCCCTGACCGAGTCACTTGATCAACATTCCCTCAAGACCACCCCCCATGCATACCCTCCCCGTCCTCCTCCAGCCCGCAGACCGTCCCAACTTGGCCTTGGCCATGGTCCCGCACCACCCAATCTCCAATCAAAACTAACTCCACCACTCCGAAACGGCACGCTCGTCGGCTCCAACTCTGAGCTAATACTCTATTCATACGCCCAGCTCCTGGGTACCGTTTCCATCACCCCTCTGCCAGGCGTGGCCGTGAGCCCCGATCAAGCTCAAACACTGGCCGCACTCCGGCTAAAATTGTTGAAACGCACGGTTGTCGGCGGTGGGAGCATGGACATCACGTCGCATCAGCGCATACAAGACCGCCGACGCTCGCATAACCGCTCGGCGTCGTTGACCAGCAGTTTTTTCTCCCTTCTTTCTCCGTCTACCTATTCTGCGCCTTCGACCCCTTTACCTTCTTCGCAATCGTGGGCGCCGGGACGCTCTCGTACGCCCTCTGTGTCATCAGTATCGTCTGCGACACCCGCGGGTGGACAACAGAATGGCGTTGGCCTCGGCCTGATTAACGGAGGGACGGAGGAGGACGTTGACCCTGATGTGCCACTTCCCACATTTGACGTGCAGCCTGCCATGCTGACAGTAGACTTGATGCTCGGCCCGGGGGAATCCCGTACATGTGAGCGGCCCTGCATCCATCCAGACGTGCACTAACGTCACGGTGTGTCAAGACACGTACACGGTCGCACTACCAGACAACCTACCGCCGACGTTCCGAGGCCGGGCGCTCAAGTTTTCGTACGAACTGGTGATAGGCACATGTCGTGCCAATCCATCTGCGACGAGGACGACAAGTAGTCTCGGGCCAACGGGCGCAAACAGCATCAGCCGCGTTATGAAAGTTCCGATACGTGTGTACAACCACGTCGCTGGTGGGTCTGCGCAAGGCAGTTCTTGCCCGTCTCACTGATCATCTCCCACAGTCGGAAAAGTACCGAGACCGTACGACCTGCTATGGCCTGTGGGAAAGCGAGTCCTCACCATGGAGACTGCACCCAAAGTGATGGACGGTCCTTTCAAGGGAGTTACCCAGGTTGTGTCGCCGTGTGCGTGCGAGTGTTGATTGTCCATAATGAAACACTAATACTGTATTCAGCCAAGGATAGCTCACGTTCCTTGGAAGATCTACGAGACTATGGGCGCCGATTGCTAGCGACATTCTCAGACCCTGACGCCACTGACATTGGCCGCATCAAAGTGCCATTCGAAGCCATATCACCTGCGCAAAGTGAATTTGAACGGGAACGGGAACGGGAGGGTGATGGTGGCGCTCTGACGGGATGCAGGGAAGCGGTGGAGATACTGACACGTAACCCGAAGAAGGGTGAGTAGTGTATCTCTGATAAGTTAATTGAGATCGCTAAAATGCTTGTGCAGTGTCATACGACGTGAACAAGGATGGGGTTAAAGTGGCTGTGCTGACTTTTACCAAGTCAGCATACCGGCTTGGCGAGACTGTGTTAGGGGTGGTCGAGCTGAACGAACGTCAGAGTCGCTCCAGAGTCTTGTCGGTCAGTCTTTCTTTCCGCCGCCTGATCGCCGCTCTGGCTGACCACTTGCCCTAGTTGTCTGCGATGCTTGAATCTCAGGAAACACTACCCTCACAAATAGCGTCGGCTGGTAATCTCCGGCATATGCGGCGAGTACACGCAGAACATCATGCTTCGCTGGTTTCTTCGGTTCTCCGTACGACGTTCTCACTGGATATACCCTCGGATGCAAGTCCAGCTTTCCAAGTCCAGCTGAGTGAAACAGGCCACACGGCATCATCGGCCATTGCCGGTGGACTGCTATGGCGGGTCAGACTATCCTTGTTGGTTGCGGTGGCCGCGGAAACGTCGCAGATGAGTGCGGACGGCGTTTGGGTCAAGCAGCTGGCTCCGGATGGGCCAGCAGGGGAATGGGGAGCACCATACAAGGCGTATCCGTCTATTGCGCCGAAAGAGCGACCACAGAAAGACGAAGAAGCAGAGTCATCGGTCCCATGGGCGCAGTACTTTGTAGCCTCTTTCTTGGGTACGGCTGAGCGGGAATACCACGACGGCGACGAGGTGGAAGACGAGGACGAGACAAAGGCGAGGCGGGTTGATGAGGACGAATGGAAAGAGATGACGGTGGAGACGGTGGAGTGCGAGGTAGCGATCAATGTATGGCCTGGCAACACACCGTTCAAGGCGATGGACGTCGTTTTTGATGTATGAAAGGTAGTACTAGTAGTAGTAACCAACGTGGTCAAATTGCAGGTCCTCTGACGCTTACCACGATGCAGTTCTCACAACAACAACATCCGCACGACGAGTCCGACCGGAAGAACCGTTTTCTCGTCCCTTCCAAACAGGAAACCTCCGGTCCCGGCTCGCTGAGGGAGCGCGCCGCTAGTCAACCTCCTCACACCGATTCACAACCTTTCCTCAGCTCCCCGTCCCAACACCATACCAGTCTCAGTGGCACAGCGAGCTCCCATTGGTCTTCCAGAATGCATCCCTTCAATACCACCTCCCGCACTACCGCACTACCCTCTTCCGTTCCCACACGCAGTTCCTCCTTCTCCAATCCACAGTCCAACTTTGCCTCTGCCATGCGTGAATCACGATTCGCATCCACCGTCGAGGATGACGAGTCAGAAGCTCTCTCAGATACCTACGATGAACACTATATTGGCCCTTCCGTGCCCTCTGCCCGAGGCCGTTCCTACGCTTCTGATCTTACTCGCAGCAGGTCCCAATCCCTCGCAGCAACTACCCGTCCAGGTCCAATAGCCAGCCCATTCCAGAACCAGGCTCTCTGGTCAGACGTTTCTTCTCTCCACACCAACGCTCTCAATATCCCTGGCTCCCGCTATGGAGACATTAAACCACCTGGCAGCAGCCGGTATGGATCACTTGGAACTATGGGTAGATCACCCTTGAGTAATAACTTTGATTCCCACATTGGCGGTGCCAATGGCTATTCTAACAGGCAAACCATCGATGCCTCAAACATGAGCCCTTTCGTCCGTGACGTCGGCCAGATTCTTTTGGATGATGGTTCTGCTCTGCGCCAGCTTTGGGCAGGCATGAACCCACCAAAGGATGAGAGCGGCGGGGGCGGCGGAAGTGGTACAACGAGCCGTCGGCATAGTGTCTCGGTCGTCCAGCCACGGCGACCCATCGTGGGATTCAATGCCCCAGGAAACGACCCCCAGGACGAGTCCTCACGTCCAAACGTCTTCCATGGCCAGACCTTTGGTGGCCGTGGCGGTCTCATGCTCTCGGACGACGATCTTGCTGCGGATCTCGGTTCGCTCAGCGTCAAGGACAGTCCCGGACCTTCGTCGTCCACCCATCCTCCAAGCCAACCCTCTTCCCTTCCCATATACGCACCCATGTCGCGCAGCCCTCCCTCTTCCGATCGCGTCTCCCCGTACAAGCCTATGAACCTCAACATTCCCAGTGGCACCTCGTTTGCATCCACTCGCCAACACTTTGGCTCGCCCAGTGACAGCGGCTTGTCCGCTGGGGGAAGTCCTCCCCGCAGCCACTTTGAACAACAGATTATCGACGCCAAGGCGCAGTACCTCGGGAGCGGCAACGGCACCGCCTCGCAGCAGCGGCAGTCCCTCACGGCCCGCTTCATCCCCGGACAGGGCATTCAGTACCTCCCCTCCCACGGTAATGGCGGACCCGCGTACAATCGCTCTAGCACGATCCCCTCCCCGCTCTCTCCGACCAGCTCGCGCTCCATCCAACCACAGCAACCGCCGTTTTATCCCCAGCAAATCCAGCGGCGCACGTCCGATGCGCCGCAGCCCAACATCAACGACCTCGGCAAGGGTGTGCCGCTCTCGTCCGTCCCTGCGTCGTGGCCGCTGTACATTGTCGAGTTCAAGGCTGGACGTACGGATCTATTCTACTTGATGGATCTTAGCCTGGACATCCGCGTGGGCGACCTCGTCATCGTGGAAGCCGATCGCGGGAAAGACTTGGGCAAAGTCGTCAACGACTCCATCACCCTCGAGGAAGTCGAGGCGTTCCAGCGGGAGCAAAAGGAGCGCGTGGGCTATGGCGGCGACAGTGGCCCACTTAGTCCCGGTGGTCAGCAGGGTTCAAAGAAGGAAATTAATCCCAAAATGATATACGGGAAAGCCCAACCCCAGGATACACAGTACGTACCACGCCTGTTGCGCTTTAGGGGGTTTACTCACGTCACACGTAGACATCTCGTTACCAAGATACAGGACGAAATGAAGGCCCTGCAACTGTGTCAAAGCAAAGTACGACAAAAGAAATTACCGATGGAAGTCATAGATGCAGAATATCAATGGTACGCCCTCATCGATGGTCCCTGGCTGTTCTGATCACTTACGTGATACACAGGGACCGACGAAAACTGACCTTTTACTTTGTCGCGGAAAAACGCATCGACTTCCGAGAGCTTGTACGAGAATTGTTCCGGTGCGTTTCACTCCTGCCTTTGAACGATCTTGTGCTCAGCATGCCTCTAGTCTGTATAAAACCCGGATCTGGATGGCGTCTCTTCAGGGATCCGCTGGATACGAGCAGTAGCAGCTGCTCGTGTCCTACCCTCATCCCAACAATAACCTAAACTGATCTGCGCTGCATGATATATCTTGACAATTGTTCGAGTTTCTCACGTGTTTCAATCTAGATATGCTGCACTTTTTTTCTTTCCGTCGTCGGCTCCGCGCTTCGTTGGATGCTCTCTAGCCCAGCCTAGACCCCCCTGTAACTGTACCCACCCATATCTATTGCGACCTCTCTCTTTCCTTTCAACTTGTTCGCCTACCACGTCGTCCCGGCTTTTGTTCAACGCTACGCATGGCTCTCGTTTGTCGTCCTTGTCCTCCTCTCCCAAGTCCTTCACGACGCATGAAATTGGGCTGGTTCACAGCGATTGTATTACTACTGTACACCACATTGCTTCTACGTATATAGTGATGGTGCCGTTCTTGGAAAAGCTGTAACTAGATCTCTCAAGGTAAAAATAAAAATAAAATCAATGAATCAATGTATGTATTATCATCGGATCATATCCGAGCGCTACGAGGCGATATGGGCGACATTGCACGATAGGGGTGATAGGTGGATAATGAACGGCGCATTGAAGGCGCGTTCACTCCGATGCCGTCGAGTCTGCTGACTCCGCTCGACCTGGATCGGGGTCTGCATGTGCGACTTTGCGTTCCGCTGTGACTGTAGGCCGTCGACGCGCGTTACTACATGGTGGAGTGGGGAAAGAACACGGAATAAACGCACCCCAAGGTCGACGGTCCATCGGACACTGTTGTTTCGACGCGGCGGTACCGAGCCATTTGAGAAGACAGTGCATGTGAAAGATGTGACTACATTCGCCCCATACTATCAAAAAAAGGCGTGGGCGTGGGCATGGGCATGTGATGGATCATTTTGGCATTTCAAGTCGTGTTCTGTATGGCCGTTTGGCGTGGCGGTAGGCTATTGCCATTCATAGGCAGATACAGAGCGCACCGAGGACCGAAGAACAAAGACGGTAAGAAAACAGAGCCAGACTCACTCAGTGGACAATCATCGCCCGGCATCTTGCACGACGGACAACAGCCTTCATACGGTACACGACAGATCCCACAGACGTCGCCTTCGTCGTCTTGGTCGGCGTTGCCCGTGTTCCAGCGCCATTGGGCGACGGCGCTCCAGTGTTTGACGTGGACTTTCATCGCTGGTGGTGTGGAAACGTGGATCGTTGGACGTTGGATGGTTATGAGTTCATTGAAGACGCGGTCTCGCGATCATCGCGTCCCGAGTGATTCAAACTCCGAGAAGTCTTAAGAACAGTCCGCCACTAGACGATCATACCACTCCATTCCCCGGAGGTATTTTAAAGGGTAGTACAATACATGCCTCCATGTGTCAGTGAGATGAATACCATGTAGTCATACAAGTCGTCATGTCATTTGATGGCACAGATACCGGATCTGCGCCTCACTCATCCGAGGTTCGAATGTCACCTGAAACGGGTCTGCCATTTGGATCACCGTATCGGAGAAACCAAACGCGTCGATGGGTGCTTTTGGATCTTCGGATAGACGGAACGCCCAGAGGATGAGTGCGACACTCATGAAAATCGAGCGGTTGGCGATATGCTGTCCGGGACAGATTCTGTGTAGGTCAGGGTAGAATCCGGGGACGTGTTCGTGTCGTCGCAACGCACCTTCTCCCGAACCCGAATGCACTGAACCGGAGGTCATCTCGCAGTGTCCCTTCGGCAGTTAACCAACGTTGCAGGTCAAACCTCTCGGGGTTTGGAAAGACGTCCGGATCATTCGCAATCGCCCTGGGTGTACATCATTGTCTCTCAATGCAGTTGAAGTTGTATATAGAGAATTACCAAGGATTTCCAATGACTGTTGCGCCTTCCGGAATCACGAAGTCTCGCCAGACGATATCTTTCGTGGCACGACGTGCGAATCCTGATTGACTGAGCATCAGTCTATCATGTCATATGGCGGAGAGACCGGCAACGTACCTACAGCACTTACTGGCCGCCATCTCAAAGTTTCAAGTATAAAGGCGGTGACGCGAGGAAGCATCTCTTGGTCCGCGAATGAAGGTACTAAGAACAGAGATGTCAGCTTATGGATCAACGTTGAATATACATTCTCGCATACATCTTTCCCATCCAACGACCCTATCCAATTCTTCCTGCACTGTTGCTTGAGCATCCGGGTGTAAGGCAGCCGCCATTATCATAATCGTGATAGAAGAGGCAGTCTGAACGTATCAGCGCAAACATCAGTTCCGGGGAACGTATTTTTCTGCATTGGAACATACCGTTTCTGAGCCTGCGCCAAACATACTTCCAGCGAGGTATGCCATCTCCTTGTCTAAAATCTGGTATTCACTTTGTTTCTCGATCAGAAAGGTGGCAAAGCACGGCCGTGCTTTGCCCTCTGCCTGATTTGACAAGTGAACCCCTCGATCAGATTATGGTGGTCAAATGTAGTCACCATTTGTTGTCGTACGACGTCCAACTGTCCTTCAAAAAGCGCAAGCTCCTCTTGGTGCCATGTCCTCAGCTGAGTGAGATACCCGGGCACATACTGTAAGATGGGATATGTATCCACAAGGTACGCCCTCGGGGTCATGGCTTGTCCGAACCTCATGATGCAACGGTTCACGGCGATGACCTCGGGGTCATTGTACGACGTCGGAGTGGTTTTTCCGTATATGATTTCCATCACCGTAGACGCTGCAAATCTGATGGGAAGTTCAGCATGATCTGGTACACTCCGAGCGCGACACATACCGTCTGGCGTGCATCTGATGACTTTCAGGATCATCGAGTATATCGAGCAACATGTTCTTTGCATGACGAAGCTGAATAGGCTCGTATGTTGCTGCCACCTTGGGTTGCATCACAGCATGCAGCACTCTATATCAGACACAGGACAACGTAAGAAAAAAACACAGGCCAAATAAAAGAATCACCTTCGAAGTCTACGAAGTCGGTCTCCGCTCCTTGACGTGATTATTCTCATTCCTCCAGAGAGCGTTTCCCCGGCTGCAATCGAGCGGGGCCTATCGGCCAAAGATGCCCCTTCCTTCTCCATGATCTCCATCGCTGCTTGATGGCCACCGATGATCACGAAGAGCGTCGGTCCGTGTCTCAGCGAGAAAACAGGTCCATATTTCTTCGTCAGCTCTGCAAGTTTAAAAGGCGCACTGGAGTGGATGTGAGTGCCACCGATCGACGTCTAGTCCGCAGGGTAGTTACCGAGACTTTGGGAAGGGAGTACCAAGAAACCAACGGCCAGAGGGACCTGGCGGGATGGGCAATCCCTTTCGTGGACCAGCCACACACTGGACGTACACCCAATGACCGAGTAGAACGACAGCGATACACACCAGTGACGAGGTGACCCAACCTGAATCGAGCGGAGACATGGCAAAAGAAGGGGATGCGACAACCACGAGCAGAGGTGTTAAAAGGATTGCTTTACGTGCCTCCAATGGTAATGATGACCCATGAGACCAACAGCGCCTATGTAACGTTAAGTACCGACAAGCACGGAAATTAAGAAACGTTTGAGAAAGGCGACGTGTCGCTTTCTGGAAATCTGCGGCCGTCAGAGTCGCTTGCAATCCATGCGTCCCCCCGGATGATCTTGTCGCTTGAAAGATCTAAGCAATGCGTGGTTCAACCATCAACATGCTTTTCTGCAGCATACCGAACGTTCTTGAGCGCTTGAGCGTCGATTGACAAGGCGTTGCCAACGAGTCTCTCCTAACTGCTTGGTCACCTGAGAAATTACCAACTCACTGTCAGAAAAACAAACCAATCTGAACGGAACGACGTGCCACCTTAGTAACCGCACCGTCGGTGTACCCCGGACTCCTTTTCGTCACAAAATGACAGTCGCGGAGTAATTGACGACCGTTCGTCGGCCAGCGTACTATGATGTAGTAGCTGTGTTCGCATTTTCCTCATCTCAAGCTCGATCCAACCTGTGCTGCCCACAGTTTGACTTACTCAACTCGCTCGCTTACTAGGATACCCTCGACGTGACTACGCACTACTTCATCATGGGTATGCCACTAGAACTCCGCTGAAAGGGGTGTTTGTCCCGACAATCGCGGATTTGTCTCACTTCCCTGACTCGGAAGAGACAGCGCCCGATTGCCCCCCAATTGTATATTTCTTTTCTATCCACTCGGCTAGTTTGATCTATGACACCCAGCATATATTTTGGCAGGTCGCCTGGAGAACTTCAAATTGGCAGAGCATTTCGGCGACAAAGCCCGAGGCTCGGCGTTGATTTGCGCAATTATACCGTATTCAGTACAATTCAGGGTTGCTCGCCCCTGGCTTGCCTCAACGTCGCAGAACAAATAATTCTCGAAATGGCATCGAACTCCCATCGATGACAACCAGGTGAGTAGCTGTTAGTTCTTTGTCCCTCCCTCCAAGAAGGGGTGCATATTTTAACAGAGCTTTTCGTCTGGATCCCCTCCTAAAACGTCGCATGGCATTAGAGCTGTTGTGGTCGATCAGATCCTCCGAGTCTAGAACTACAATGTTGTGGGACTCAAATAAGACAACAACACCGCAGTCTACGGTCGGAATTCTCTCCCACTCAAATGACTACTTTGATCTTGATTCGTGGGTACGTCCCTGAGAATATGGTGGGAGAGCAAGCCCAAGAATGTTTCACGTTCATCCCTGGCGTGAGAACCACATTCACTGAGTGTGGGATGGCCCATCAGCCCTTTTCGGCAACTCGGTTGCGTGTGGGGGCGTGTGGATTTGTCCGCGCTAGTGTTTGGGCTGACCAACCAGACCAAAGTTGGTTACCGAGAAGGGTCAACTTGACAGAGGGTTGTTGAACTGTAAACACCATCTCTGACTTGGTCACTCAGCGATGCTTAAAAAATAATCGCGGGGAAAAAAGTACATGCTTCCGTGAACCTTGGGAAATAAACCCGGACGAAACCTACAATACGTAGTTGTTGTCCACTTCCGTGCACAGATGCCGAATGTGTACCTCACTCGAGCGAGGCTCAAACATCACTCGAAACGGTTCTGCAATCTGATTCACCGTATCGGAGAAGGCAAACGAATCGATGGGCGCATTGGGATCCTCAGACACACGGAATGCCCAAAAGATGAGGGCGGCATTCATGAAGATCGAGCGGTTTGCAACGTGTTGTCCAGGACAAAATCTGTGGACGTAATAAAAACCATGATCCGGAATGTATCCATGTCGTCACAACGTACCTTCGTCCGAACCCAAATGTACAGAACCGGAGGTCATCTCGCAGTGTCCCATCCGCGGTCAACCAACGTTGTGGATCAAACTTCTCGGGGTTCGGGAAGACGTCCGGATCGTTTGCAATTGCCCTATACGTGCGTCATTGCCTCCTGATGCACCTCGGATGTGTGTATAAATCATTACCAGTGGTTTCCAACGACAGTCGTGCCTTCCGGAATCACGTAATTTCGCCAGATGATGTCTTTCGTCACACGATGAGCGATTCCTGGTTGACTTGGCATGAATCTACCACGTCATGCACGGGAAAGACCCGCAGCGTACCCACGTTCACCGGCCGCCATCTCATACTCTCGAGTGTAAAAGCGGCGACTTGAGGAAGCAGCTGTTGATCCGCGAATGAAGGTACTATGGATAGCGATGTCAGTCAACGGATCAGCGTCAAATGTACAATTTCGCATACATCTTTCCCGACCGACAACCCTATCTAATTCTTCCTGTGCTTTGCTTTGAGCTTCCCGATGTAAAGCAGCCGCCATAATCATGATCGTAATCGCAGAGGCAGTCTGCACACAGATGAC
Organism: Boletus rex-veris; assembly: GCA_038088795.1. NCBI lineage: Eukaryota > Fungi > Basidiomycota > Agaricomycetes > Boletales > Boletaceae > Boletus > Boletus rex-veris. Next base: position 22,483 of record JBBPJQ010000393.1, read on the forward strand.
GCACACAGAAGATATATGTTCCACGTTCACGCACCGTTTCTGCACCCGCGCCAAACATGGCACCAGCTAGATATGCCATCTCCTTTTCCGGAATCTGGTATTCCTGCTGGTTCTCAATTAAAATTTTCGCAAAGCACGGCCGTGCTGTGCCCTCTGCCTAATTTAATCAATGAGCCCCCCAATCTGCGGTGGGTCATGCGTAGTCACCATTTGTTTCCGCACAGTGTTCAACTGTCCTTCGAATAGTTCGAGTTCTTCTTCGTGCCATTTCCTCAGCTGAGTGAGATACCCGGGCACATATTGTAGTATGGGATAGGTATCCACAAGATATGCACCAGGGAGCATGGCATGTCCGACACGCTGGAGACAACGGTTCACAGCGATCACCTCGGGATCACTGTACGAAGTCGGTGTGACCTTTCCGTATGTCATACCCATCACCACGGACGCTGCATATCTAATGGACGGTCAAGAATGATCCAGTTGACTCTTGGGCATTCCACGTACCGCCTGGCATGCATTTGATGGCGTTCGGGCTCATCGAGTATATCGAGCAATACGTCCTTTGCATGACGAAACTGAAGGGGCTCATATGTTTCTGCCATCTTGGGTTGCATCATGGTATGCAGGGCTCTATGTGTTGTCCATCATGGACAAGTTTAGAAGTATAAAGATCGGGCATTACCTTCGAGCTCGACGGAGTGGGGGCCCGTTTCTTGACGTGACTATTCTCATCCCTCCAGAGAGCGTCTCCGCCGCTGCAATGAGGCGGGGTCTGTCAGCAACGGACACACCCTCCTTCTCCATAATCTCCATCGCTGCTTGATATCGCCCAATAACCACAAAAAGCCTCGGCCCATGCCTGAGAGAGAAGACGGGCCCGTATTTTTTCGTCAACTCTGCAAGCTTGTATGGTGCACTGTGAATTTTACACCAAGGTCTTTGGTCACCGCCCATGTCACCTATGAAGGGACAAGCTTACCGATACTTGGGATATGGAGTTCCGAATAGCCAATGTCCAGCAGGACCTGGCGGAATCGGCAATCCATTTCGTGGATAAACGACGCGCTGGACGTACGCCCAACAGCCGAGTAGGACGGCAGCGCATCCCAGTGGAAAGACGACCCAACCTGACCCAAGGAGAAGCATAGGGAAGGGGATAACAGGGAGCCTGTCAAAGCCCGAATAGCAGCAAAGCCAGTTAATTTAGCTGTAGAGCGGACATCGGCTGGCCGTATCCACCCCATGATGGTATAGTAACGTGGGCCCATCTGTCATCACCATCACCAGCACGGAAATAAAGGTTCGTACCTTGCGCAAAAGTGAGGTTACCACGCAGGTGCCTGCTCTTTGCAGAAATAGCACCATATGCACGCCTCGGGAGAAGTGCTATGCATGGGAACTTGATGCTCCTTTGTTGTATTGAAGGTTTTCCATTACCGGGCTTTCACCGGTTCTCAGAGAAACGGGATCTTACGATACTTACATGCTTTCGAGTGTTCACGTCGTCTCATTCTGGCAGTTGAAACGTTGACGCGCAACCGCGACAGCCAATGCCGCGCGATCTCAGATCATTGCGGGATTACGGCAGAGGTCTTCAGAGACGTACGTATTTCAGATGACACTGGTCTCGGCGATGGTTTACGCGTGCTCAAGTAAAATCATTGTTTGTCAGCCTTCTCCTTGTCCCTTCAGTGTGAGTTGTCGTAGCTCACGGGCCCCGTCGTAAGATCATTACAAGCATCGGTAGCGGCCCGACTCCATCTTGCACACACATGATGACATCGATGACACGCAAACGGATGAAATTGGCAGAGCAGGGTTATTCCGCCATCGTTTAGTTGTCCCCCAAGTCTACTGTATATCGAAGATTGCCTCGGAGGCTAAACTTACATTTGAAAACGCACGGGGCGACTTGTCGGTTGCAATATATAGTTGTTATGTAATGGTTTCTCGTTCGCACGGTGCAGGTCCGTTTGCAATCCTGTCGGCACAAGAACCCTCCTCCACTTCGTGGGAGTCGGGGACCCCTTCCATCTCAAAAGGATTCGACTAGTGCGAGGGTGACGGGTAGGTGCGATTAAGCATGCGTGCTTAGACAGGCTGGGATGACCGAGTATGTTTACCCACGGGGCTGGGTGGACGTAGGGGAGATGATCAGGCTACTTCCTGAGGTAATCCGGTGTGCAAGACATGAAGAAGAGAGGGTGGACAAGTGCCGCGAGAAAACTGTTTACAAACTCGAGTGCGCTTGTAACAAGTGTGCGTGCTTACATGTATTGTTGCATTGTGGAACTCGCGACAATTACCAAGTTTTCCGGACAAATCACAGCCAACAAGCATACTCCGATGTCCATCGCAGATGATGCTTCAGCTGCGCAAGTCCCCATGAACGAGGCCCAATTGACGATGGAAGGCTTGAACAAGACTTCGCAACTGAGTGACCCACTCCATGGTTTTCAACGTACGATGACTGTGGTCTCGCAAGCGTCCTCGACGAACTCCATCGCTACAGCAAAAAGCCCACCGGGGAGCTATTTAAACCCGAGGAATGCAGGAGTGCACCCCTGGGCCCGTTGAGGCTTCTTGAACTACAAGAAACGATGGTAAAAGAATTACCTAATCACGTTATTCTTTAGTGACTACGTACTTGCTAGAGCATTCTACACATAGTGGTGACAGGGGTATACTCAAGGGCAGTGCAGGTCTGATGGGGACGGGGAGAAGAAGAGTCAGAAATACATGAATACCTCAACGACTTCATCGAGGATGACGAGCAACGGTAACTCTGGCGCCGGCTTGGCATACACGCCAAGGAAACCGATTTACACCAGTCGCCGAGGCAAAGCACGAAAAGTATACAAACGAACCAGCCAACCCAATGTTCTAATGCCAAATGGCCACCGTCTCTTCGCGTTCCTATTCCTCAGCCTGGCGGCGGGGGCGGGGGCCGATATACGAGGATGAGGTGATCTCTGTATAACACGGCGGACGTCTCAACTCGGGGATGCTCAATATTAGTGACCACGATGTCGGGGCGGCGAGGCACTATTTCCTCATTCTCCTGATAAACTTTGACTGACATCTCCTTTATGGTCACTGAGGCGAAGATGGGAAGGGGGGTGATCGGATATGTTGCTGCAATGATCCACTCTGCAGCCTGCTTGCAGTCCGGGGTCGTCTGAGGACCATTGATGTCCATCCACCAGGGTTGGTCTCTACCGACATTCATGAATGTGACGAAAGCGGTTGTGGTGGATGTCGTTTCGATAGAGGCTCTGATCACATTTCCAGCGTCGATGGGCCTTGAACTGACCACCGTAGTTCCGTGCTCCCAGTGGGCAAAACCTATACATAAAAAGAGTGAGATGGGTTACTGATGCATGGTTTAATGTCACTTTACTCTGGTAAGTGACCCCATCTGGGGTTACCCGCACAAAAATTCCGGCCCCAATGGTAATGCCATCACACATGGAGGTGCTGATACCCACCATCATTACCCTCAACACCGGGGACGATAAACGTGCCGGCGACTGTTTCGACAGTTTCTTCCTATCGGAACAAGGCAGAATGAGACCAAGTAACGATCGACAGGAAACACCCACCGAATACGCCGTCCAGATAACACCAGCCGAATCGGCAATTGGCAAAAAGGTGGTACTGTTGATATATTTCTCCACACGGTTAAGAAATGGGGGCTGTTGCTTCTCGGGGTGATC
>JBBPJQ010000394.1:0-26159 GCA_038088795.1 Boletus rex-veris
TCTTCACAGGCACAACAAATATTGCTTATTAAGCAAAGAAAATCACTTTTAGCCATACTTTATGTCACTGTACAGTGGGGACCTAACTGTACCACTGTACCACACTATATCACTGTACAGCACTGTATAGCACTGTGCAATCATACCCTAGTTTGCTGATGACTGATCATCAGGACCACCACCTCTGAGCTCTGGAAAGCTTTTTCCAGGCACCCCAATGTGCCAATATTCCCGTCATTTATTTATTATTCTATGGTAATAGACTCCCCCCATCCTTGCGGCCACTCCTGTTCTCGCTCCTCACCACTATCAAGGCATCTGAATGCCAGGAACTATCATATTCCACACAATCTGACATTGCTGCCCATCTGGTCACATCACTTCCTAGGAAGCAGTTGGCCATAAGCAGTCACCTTGAAAGCTTCTCTTCTGATTGCAACATCCTCTTTTCCCCATCCCTCATCTCCTTCATGTTGCAATAGCGAGTACCCGGCATTGCCACACGGGGTACAAGGAATCTACTCTAGGGGACTTACCTTTGGACTAGAGAGTTTCTCAGAGATGATAGCGGTTGAGTATCAAGAGAGATGGATTCATATTCAGACTCAGCAGAGTCTTATATACTTGTACAAAGTGATTACTTAATATAGGTCACGTGACTGTAAGTACGTGTCCTTTCAACACTCCCCCTTGTCTAGTATATGGTAGATACATTAATACAAAGTGAGAAATATGAAGTAAATAAATGTCTACACAGTCTAAGCTGGCGAGTTGAATTCCAAACTGAGTTGGGAGCGAAACTCCTTGAACTTGACATGTCCAAGGTTCTTAGTGAATATATCTGCAGGGTTGTTGGTTCCTGGGATAAAGAGTAGCTCAACCTGCTTCCAGAGCATCATAGCATCATGCACAAAGTGGTAGCGAATCTGAATGTGTTTGGACCGTTTTTTGATAACAGGGTTCTGCACAATAAAGAGCAAACCTTGATTGTCACCACAAATGGGAATGGAACCAAGGCGATAGCTGAGTTCTTCCATCATTTGATGAATCCAAATAGCCTGGCGCATACAGTCACTCAAGGCCATGTACTCAGCTTCCGTAGAAGACAGAGTGGTGGTCTTTTGTAGGTGTGAGTTCCACAAGAACACACCATCTGCGAATTTCAGGTAGAAACCTGTTTGCAAGTGAGACATGACTTTGTCTTGTCTCCAATCAGAGTCGGTGCAGGTGATGATGCCTTTACCAGATTTGCCTTGATATACGAGAGAATAGTCTCAGGTACCTAGAAGATACTGGCAGATGTATAGAGCTTTGTTCAAGTGCTCTTCTGATGGGTTGGCGGACATGCAGGCGAGTTGGGTAACTGCATATGAGATGTCAGGTCTTGTACTGATCATGAGGTACAGTAATGATCCGATTACTGTCTGGAATTGTGTCCAAAGTTCCGGGTGGACAGGGGAGTTGTTCTTCTCTGGGTAATAACCTTGAGGGAGAGGGGTGTTGGCAATTTTTGTGTTAGTCATACTGCATCATTCAATGAGTTTGTTGAGGTATTCTTGCTGGTCTATTTTAATAGTTCGACCATCTCAATGTATGTTCATTCTTAGGAATTCACATGTTTCTGTCACAACAGTCCCACTTCTTCATGAAGGCGGCTTTAACCTTGTCTACAAAGAGTTTGTTGGGGTTGCAGAAGATGATATCATCTACATAGATAATTGCTAGGACGAGCTCTTTGCCCTTGTGATAGATGAACAGGCCAGTATCTGTTTTAAGACGCATGAAGCTGAGTTCTTTCATGGATTGGTTGAGTTTGTGCCACCAAGCTAATCCTGCTTGTTTGAGGCCATATATGGCACGTAGTAGTCTCAAGACCTTCCCTTTTAGGTGAGGAGGCATAAAGCCTTCTGGGAAGTCCATGTATAGTTCTTCATCCAGTTTGCTGTATAGGTAGGCAGATCAGATGTCAAGACTGGTAATATTCCAGTTCTCTATTACTGAGAGGGCGAGCATGCACTGCACTGTCTCAAAGTGTACGACAGGGAAGAATATTTAATTGAAATCAATCACTTCTACTTGGGAGAAGCCCTTGGCAACGAGCCGGATTTTCTTTCTTCCGTCGGTTTTTACATCAAAGACCCATTGATTCTTTATGATCTTTCTATTTGCGGGGTCGATCCACGATTTCATAGACCTTTTGATCTTTGAGTATTTGTAACTCATCATGGCAGGCTTTACACCAGAGTGTCTGCTCATCTTGTGGCAGTTTCTGAATGTTGTGGTATGTCCATTCACGATAGTTCACGTTGGACTGTTCCATTTCCAGCAGAAAGGCATGGCTGCAGAGGTATGAAACCAATGCGTCTCCCCCTTCCCTGGTGATGCATTCTACATCATCTTCTGACAGAGTCGGGGATGGAGGCAGTCTGCTAGGGACAACAGGTGAATCCGATGGGCCAGCCAGTGCTTCCCCAACGAGTCTGCGCCATTCAGAGGTGTGCTTGATGTTGCAGAGCTGCTTGAGCAGTTTGCAGCATTCCCCATAAATGTTTCTGGAACGGAAAGGGGCATGGCACTCACGCTGTGGATGCTCTGGGTGAGCAGGTGGAGGCGGTGGTGGATGATGAGAAGGGGTGACCAGAGGTGGTGTGGGTGCCATAGGGGCTGCTGGAGGAGGAGGCAGGGGTGGAGTGTTAGGCTGTGGAGCCACCAGACAATGAGGATGGACAGTAGGAGGAGCAAATTCTGCATCTGACTCCAAGTCTGAAGGTGTAGAATCAGAGTCTGAAGACCTGTCATTATGAGAGTGAGAACGGGGTGGGTGGTTAACTGGCTGGTGTGGCTGAGCCTTTGAACACCTGGGAAAGAGGTGCTCATCAAAAATGGCATGAGCTGATGCGTGTAGCATGTTATTAGGGCGCATGAAGAGGTAGTTTGAATCACTACCAGCAGATACATCCAGGTAGATCATCAATTGTGATTTAGGCTGCAATTTACCTTTGCGAGTCTCTACCGGAATGTGGACATAGGCACCACAGCCGAAAATCCGGAGATAAGAGAAGGTAGGCTTCTCATCTGTAAGCATCTCAGATAGCATTTTCCAGTTGAGCTGAGTAAAAGGGGTGCGATTATACACATGAAGTGCATGAAGTACCACAAACTCCCAGTAGGAATCGGGCAGGCAAGCCTGCAGTTGCATGGGTTGTGCCTTGTCCATTATGGTACAGATGAGGTGTTCCATGCATTTGTTCTGCTGATGGGCATAGGGGGCAGACTGTTGTATGTATATGCCATTATCGTGCATATACTCAGTGAATGCTTTGGAGGTATACTCTCCCCCTGCATCAGAGTGCCAGTGTTTTATCGCAGCATTAAACTGAGTTCACACATAGGCGTGGAACTGCTTGGTCGCTTTTAGCATTTGATCCTTAGTTTTAATCAGGACTAGCCAAGCCATGGATGTATAGTCATCATAAAAGATGACCAAGTACTTGTACTTATGGTATGATTCAATTTCAAACAATTTTAAATCAAAGTGAATTAACTCAAAGGGAGCGCTTGTGTGCTTCTCGCTATGAAGAACAGTATAGTTTGGTTGTTTTCCAAGCTCACAACCGGAGCATATGGGAACAGTGGATGGAATGTCAACATCTGGGAAGTCCTTAATGTGCTTCTTTGTGGCGCGGAGCACATCACATGATGGGTGGCCTAATTGGCGGTGGAGAAGCTCGTAGTCCACAGACATCATGGACAATAAGTCGGCATGTGGACAAATGGTGGGTGCACATATCCAGTATATGGTGTCGCCATGGGAGTGGAAACCTAGTACTATTTGCTTAGTACACTTATTAAAAATGTTGATATGATCAGGAGTGGTCTGAAGCATCATGCAGGCATCAGTAAGTAAGGTACCCATTGAAATGAGCTTTACTGTGCATGTAGGCATATAAATGACTGGTGATAACTGCACGAGTCTACCTTGGAAGTGAATAATTGCAGTTCCTTTACCTAGGATGTATGCACAGCCATTGGCCATTTGTGAGAAGGTGGGCTGAGTAAATTCAGCATACTCAACAAGATCATTTAGATCATTGGTATAATGTGATGATGCTCCTGAATCAAGGAGCCACATATCAGGCGGTGGGAGGTGGTTGTCATGTTCTCTTTCTTTTCCTTTACCCTTAGTGGTTTGCATTTTACAGCAATCACACATTGAAAAAGGGGAGGAAACAGTAGAATTGCTATCTACTGCAGACATACATGCATTATGACTACGTAAAATCTGAGGTGAAAATTTCCACACATCAGTGTCTGCTAGAGATGGGCAAAGAAAGAGGGGGACTGACCAGAGGATGGACTCATCTCAGAACCTCTTGATATATTTGTTGTGTTCCACCATGTCAAGGCTCACCATGTCCTCATCCTCCTCATCCATTTCATTGTCACTGTTGAGGACAATGATCCATGGGGTCTCCTCAATGTGTTCGAGGAGGGAGATGGAGGCGGAGTGGATGTGTTGGTGGCCATGGTGAGTGGTAACCAGCTCAAGGGTGTGGACGGTCTGGGAAGTGGGAGTGACTCCAATCCTGCGAGCGAGGTTGATGGTCTCGAGGACCTGAGGGAAAGCAGGGGGGCCATAGTAGGCTGCGCCGGTGGTGTGGGCGAGAGCGCGGGGGTCGGAGACAGGCTTGGTGAAGGTGGTGGAGGCCGGGCTGAACACCACAGGCTCCTGGAGGAAGTTCGTGAAGGCAAACAAGGTGGAGGATGATTTGGCAGCAGTGGCTGCATGATCCTTCTGCTTCTTCTCACCTTCCTCAGAGCGCTTGCCCTGATGATGCTTCTTCCCCTTGCCTTTCTCCTCATCCTTCTTGGAGGAAGAGGACTCTTGTTGTTTTGAAAACTGGGGGTCGCCTTGTTGATAACAGACATTAGAAACTTTGTTTGCCTGTGCACAAGGTGGTGGGCAGTGAGTGAGGTAGTGCTGTCAAGCAGCAGTGAGGGTATTCTCCAGTTCCACCATGGAGACAATTTTTGTCTTGGTGGGATTGGCATTGATTGCAGTGTTGAGCTGCTGGTGGAGGATCTCCACATACTTGGGGAGCTTGGTGACAGTGATCAGCTGTTCTAGCTGGGTGAAGGAGGTGTTCAACTTCGAAAAAGCAGGGCCAGGATGTTGGTTGTTGGGAAAGGTGATCTTGAGCATGACTTTCCATTCTGTGTAGGTGAAGGTGAGGGAGGCAGTGTCATACTGCTGCTTGAGGGAATCCCAGAGGGCCTTGCCAGTGCCATGGGAGGTGAAGCAGAAGAGAATGGAGGGCTCGAGGCAGAGACACATGAAGTCAAGGGCTTGGTCATTGTTCTTGTCCCATTTCTCCTATGCTTTGACCTCAGTGTCAGCGAGGCAAGTCTTGTGGTATATTTTCTGCCAGCAGCCCATGGCATGGAGGTAGGCCTCCATATCCTGGGCCCAACACTTGTAGTTGGTGCTGTTGAGTTTGGAGATGGTGGCAAGGGTGGAAGACATTGTGAGTAGGATCTGAAAGGGTGACATGTCAGTATGAACCAATGAAGGGAGCGAGTAAAACATTCACATCACTGAACAATGTCAGAGCTTCCAGAATGTAGGGTCATAGCAACCCCCTACATCCAGAGTCTGATGGCTGTTACTCTCGAGCATTGCCACATCAAGAGTGTCCAGCGTTTCCGCTCAGAACAGTCAGTGTCCAAAGGCATTCACTCATGAGAAGATACCATTCGGGGGGACATACAGTCAATCCCGAATGTAGAGCTTTGGGGCTCATAACCTGTTGCAATAGCGAGTACCTGGCATTGCTGCATGGGATACAAGGAATCTACTCTAGGGGACTTACCTTTGGACTAGAGAGTTTCTCAGAGATGATAGTGGTTGAGTATCAAGAGAGATAGATTCATATTCAGACTCAGCAGAGTCTTATATACTTGTACAAAGTGATTACTTAATATAGGTCACATGACTGTAAGCATGTGTCCTTTCAACACTTCACCCTGTTGACACTCCGCCACTCCCCACTTCAGGAACTATCATTGAGGGACACAGGTCTTTCCTCTGCCATGTGGGGGAAGTTATTGGGAACCTTAAGCTTCCCCTCCCTGCAATATCTTGAGATTGATAGTCAGTGTCCTATTTCTGCCCTCCTGACTTTCCTACAATGACATTGATATGTCCAATCATTGTCCATTCACTGGCACATAGACAGTGACATCAAAATCAGTTGATCTTTTCACCGATCCCTAATCAATCTTCTGACACTGTATGCCCTTAAGGGGCCAGTCAACTACCTGGTTGAACTTCTTCAATACCTCAAACCAACTGGGTCAATAACACATCTTTCTATCAACTTCTCAAGGATTCAATCTGGTGCTTCGCTGATATCCAAAGTTCTGGACTGCACTGAATACCTGCCTTGCGTGCAGGACATTGGCATTTGTCTCTATCAACCTTACCCTTGCGTCATCCCTGGCACCTCCTTTGCTCTACCCAGATATGAGCATCGTAGGAGCAGAGCCACTTAGCTTAGAATATCGGTGGCATTCAATATGTCCACCAATGGAGGCAAGGATGTTATCGTAAGTGTCATCTCAGTTTTGCAATACACCTTACCCAACCACTATTAGAAATATTATGCACTGTGGATGGCATCTCTCCCAGACATAAAATCATTGACTTTGATGTCAGGTTCCTCAAACCTCTCTGATGCGGAGATCTCAGATATACGAGTCACTTTTATTGAAGTGGTGTACAGTAGTTCAGATGCTCTTGACATCAAGATATCAAGATGTTAGTTGCTGCTGTTTGTATAATCAGGAATTTGTAAGTCTTATCATGGATGGTTTTGCTATGTGCCCCACTCATTCTTGCCGAAGCAGCAAACAGCCATTTTCTCTCTCAACAAATTTGTGTATATAATAAAAATACCCTGGAACCTTGTAACTGTAATCAAATAAGATCTCTTGTGGGGCTCAGTATATTTGTCACTGCTGCCTGAGTGGCCTGTCAGAATGAGAATGTATGCAAAAAGAATGGTGTCCATGGGTCCTTACACTGCAGACACACGCTTGTCGCTTTAGTCCTTCTAGTAGGAAGTCAAAATCCAGGAAATGGTTTGCTCCTGTTCTCTTTTTTTTTTTTCTCTCTTTCCTCAACCTGCCTGTTGCAGGCAGTCCCAGTTGGTTGCATTCCAAGATCAATAACAGTCCATGTGAATGGCAACCTCATTCATATGATGAACCTGGGAGATGTGATTCATTTGGGAGGCATTTGCCTTCCCATATTATACACCAGATACCAGGCTGTTTGAGCAGGGCTTTTCACCAATCTCCAAGGCTGATATCTCAACCACTCTTAATGCTCAAGCATCCATTCTCACTGCTGTGAATCCATTTTACAGATGCTACCATCCAAAAGTATCTCCTGTTGAAAATATTAACTTGCCTGCAGTGCTCCCTGTCAGGTTTTGGCCTCAACAAGCTAATACATGCAAGGACGATGAGCAGTTGGTTCAGCATGTCATGCACCCTTCCTTGATGAGGTTGGTGTTCGTGATATTGTTCAGCAGTGAAGCTAAGGTACATACTATAACTGGGCAAGATGATTCATAGGTTCATAGGTACTACCAGTTACATGTGTAATGTACAATATCACACAGTTTCTTCAACAATGGACTATAAGGATTTGTCCCAATGCCCAGGGATATAAAATGGTTGCTGGTCTAGACAGATACATAAGAACAAGTCAGACATCAAATTGACTACAGGGACACATATGTGAGGACAACTGCCTGGGCCCAGCTATTGTAACCAATCCACCACATAACAGATCTGATCACGCTCACTAAACCCCACCAAATGAACCATCCCACATAGTGCAATGTGGACATCAGAACCATCTATCCACAAGTCAGTAAAAGTCCCCCCAAACTGAGACCTTTGTACATGATTTTGGTGAATGTCATTGTGGACATTCAACACAATCTGGAGATCAGCCAGTACTGAATCGACCACCCAGTTTACCCTGACTTCAATTTCATTATGGAGTGCTTGCTGTAAATGTTCAGCATAAATCATGCAAGGAGTGATCGCATAACCAGGCTTGAGCTACATTGAGGGCAAATCAATGTGGTGAAGGAAAGTTCTGATAAGCACTCACTAGTCCATCCACCTCCATCAGTTCTGAAAGAAGAGAAAATTTGATTAACTCTTCAGATTCCATGGATGGAGTATGTCGTAAAGTTGACAAGTTGTTAAGGTCCCCTATGGTGGATATATTGCTAGGTCTGGGGGATGCAGCACTCAAAAGTTGTTTCACAAGGTGCTGAGGAGGTAAAGGATACCTTCTACATATATGGGAGGTAGCGAGTGGGGGTGTAAATATGTTGAGAGGGATGCTGAAATCTCATGGAAACGCTTGTTAAGATTGTCAATGCTCCCTCATTTTATTTACAGCAGCTGAACCAACAATAAAACGTGAACAGAACAAAATCAGGTGCACCACATGCATGCAAGCAAGACACTTGCACCTATTCTAATCAGAAACTACATTGTCAATTCCATCCATGGATGCATTTTTGTGTGAGGCTACCAGTGTGGATAACAAGGGGTCGCTGATAACCTTCTGGACTAAACCAAACAGGTCAAAAGCTAGAGAAAAGTAAGAAGGGTGTGATATATTCGACCCTAAAGGGATTCAAACACAAGCTGATGAATAGGAGAACAAGGAATAGGAAGTCTGAAGGTCCAAGATGAAGTCCGAGGTTTCGGACAGGTGTGATGAATCAATGGAAGGACACCCGAGAGACACCTGAGCACTGGATTGTGAAGGAGAAAGCGTAGAGAACATGGGACTTGAGCGAGAGTGAAGGTAAGTCGTGCAACGGGCACCGGACTTTGTATTGGGGACATTTGAGACAACAAGGGACAAGAAAAAGATAATCAACACTGACTGGGCAAAAGATGTATTCAAAAATCCAAATACAGATATTTATAGTCTTGGAGCATACTCCGAACTTAATGGTAACCAAGGACAAGGTAAATAGAGAGATGAAACAAACAATGAGTATGGGACATCATGAACTTTGACTAAGTCCTATTGACATATTGATCCTCAAGTCCAAGAACCACATGATTCAGGAACAAACACGAGGTTGTCACGGTAAATGACAATGCTTATGAAACAATCCTGCAATTGAGTTTTGGAACACAAATAATTGATTACGAACCAATCAAAGAACACCCGACACGATCTGAATAGACACAGGACATAGGACATGGTTCAGACTTCATTCAGATTTGATGAATGAGCTTCAGACTTCGATAGGATGTGATGGGGATGAGATGTCGAGGACTGCTAGTGAGTGATGAGATGGCTAGATGATGTCGTACCATGTCAGGGAATGTAGCTTCTCTACACCGGGTACCATCATTTTGATTGACCAAAGTTTAATTCTTGTTGAGACACTAGAAACAATGAGTGCGGGGGATAAAGAGGTGACCCATTATGCCTGTTCTGATTAGAAACAGCATTGTCAGTTCTGTCCTTGGAGGTGTTTTTATGTCAGGCTACCAACACACCATCATTTTGATGATGAAAGTTTAAGTTTGTGTTGAGACACTGGAACCGAGGTTGATCCGTTGCACGAGGGGGCCTATTCTGAATGGTTTATCATGGGTGCAACAGGTTCCATTGTCCCTATTGCAACATTAGCTCTGTCTGCATTTTTGTGTAGCATAGCTGATGTATATTGTCTATTGTGATTAATCTGCCACTGCTCAATACAGAGAGCAACAACCTACTGAATGTTTGCTCAAAATGGCTGGCAAGTCTTGTACTTGTACACTATACAGTATATTTGATTACTATACTATCACTACGAGCTACAACTGATATGTACTACTGACCATCCATACTACTACATGACTGTACTACATTTTGGGGTATAATGATGGTAGGAAGGAAACAGACAAGCTAGTCCAAAGCGGTGCCTAAGTAGTGTTTGCCACTCTGTCAGTTATGAGAAGTTCCAAAAACAGACATCATGTTGTAGGGAAGCTACGTTCCCTAACATGGTACAACATCATCTAGCCATCTCATCACTCACTAGCAGTCCTCGACACCTCATCCCCATCACATTCCATAAAAGTCCGAAGCTCGTTCTTCAAGTCTGAATGAAGTCTGAACCATGTCCTATGTCCTGTGTCTATTCGGATCGTGTCGGGTGTTTTTAGATTGGTTCATAATCAATTATTCGTGTTCCAAACTCAATTGCAGGATTGTTTCATGAGTATTGTCATTTACCATGACAACCTCATGTTTGTTCCTGAATCACATGGTTCTCGGACTTGAGGACCAACATGTCAATAGGACTTAGTCAAAGTTCATGATGCCCCATACTCATTGTTTGTTTCATCTCTCTATTTACCTTATTCTTGGTTACCATTAAGTCCGGAGTATGCTCCAAGACTATAAATATCTATATTTGGATTTTCAAATACATCTTTCACCCAGTTGGTGTCTAATCATCTCTCTCTCGTCTGATGTTGTCTCAAATGTCTCCAATACAAAGTCCAGTGCCCATTGCACAACTTACCAACACTCTCATTCAAGTCCTTCATTCTTTATGCTTTTCTCCTTTATGATCCAACATTCAGGTGTCTCTCAGATGTCCTTGTATCCTTAATTCCCAACTATCTGAAGTCTCAGACTTCATTTTGGAGCCTCGGACTTTCTATCTCTCATTCTCCTGTTCTTCAACTCATGTTTGAATTCCTTTAGGATCGAACATATCACACCCTTACATCCCTTTCTCTAGATTTTGACCTATTTGGCTTTGTCCAGAGGGTTATCAGCGACCCCTTGTCATCTACAACGTGTCAGAAACCACGGGACACTACTTAGGACTACCAAATTCCCATGTTGTTCCTTTTCTTTCACCACCATCTAAGCCACTAAGTTCCCATAGAACATTAGTGCCATAGATGTAAACTATATTTTGTTTGATCAAAGCAATGGAACATTGTCCATAAAATCATTAAAAAATGACAATAAAACACTATGGAGGTAGGCTGTTGCTATATCAGTAGTTTAGTCAGTTTATTGACAACAACAATAGATTGGCTTCATTGGAAACTCAGAGGACCCATATATCATCACAATGTCTTTTTGTTACGATGGTATGTCAAGTCTTATGATCTGTGCATATCTCTCTTACGAAATCCCTCCATAGATAATATGATAGGCTCTGTCCTATGAGCTCCCATCAGTGCTCTATTCCATCTGCCATGGCTGACGCTCCTCAAGATCATCCTCTCGATATCCCATCTGAATCATCATCACCCTTCACAATCAACAGTGCGCTTGCTGCAATCAGCTGAATCTCTCGAACGGTGAGGAAAAATACTGGTCATTAATACCTGATACTTATCTTAACTAATAGACTGGATTCTTCACCAAAAGCCTCGTTTGAGCCCCTTTGATTTCTGGACATCACATGGGCATTGAAGTGCAAGTCTGGGCTGCTGCTGAGCTGCCATACACCCCTTATACCTGATTCCATCCCTGTTCAAATGGGGCCCAAACACCAAGACTTCAGACTACACATCCTGGTGAAGTGCATAGTCCTCCTTGTTATCATTGCATTCTTCTTATCTTGCAGAAGGTTGATAGCGGCAAGCAGACGAATGATTTGGAAATGAGCGATGACACTCCACCAAGTGAACAGTTACAGGAAGTAAGCAGATTCTGTCGCTTGCACTGCCCATCCTCATTCTTGCCAAGGATCTCCTGCACTCTTCTTCCATACCCAGTTCCTCCTATGTCACTGCCAGTGACACTGAGCTCCCATTCGCAAATCCCTTGTCGCCTTCCCATAGGACCCGATTTCGCTGTGTTGGCAGTTCCATCCGCTCTGTTCAACACTCCACCCCAGTTGAGCAGCAATCTTTTACAATGCCTGGCAATTTGCCCCAGCCTGCAGCAAGCCAGAATTTGGACATAAGTGGCTACATGAGTCTTTTCTATTCCCACTTATATGTAGCACTGATTACATTGACAAAGGATTTTGCTGGACAATCTGGACTACTTTCAGATCCCTCAGATCCTACTCTCATTCCGCCCTTAGCTACCCCTGTTCCATGTTTTGCTGCTACTTATCATCAGGGAAGTAGTGTACTGTTCAGCAAGAATTTGACACCCCCCCCTGTTTCGTCTTCAGCTGCTCATGCCTCCTCTGAGGAAGCTGTGATTCGATGGACCAGCAAGCATCTACCCCACTGCTCCCCTTGCTTACAATTCCTGTCACTCCTCCATAAAGTTTTACCTGCCCAGTAGATGTGAATTCAACCTCTCACCCCATTACCCCAATGATTCTACTGATGTCCCAATGAACAAAGACTGGGAACTGGTTCCGTGTTCTCCCCTGGTCACACACTTGATTGACAAAAATGTGGCTGGCACTATTAATTCTGACACCACTATGAGGGGACCCACTCCCACCTTTTCTTCAAACCATATATCAGATTCTCGACTTACACCCACTGCCATCCCCACTAGTGATTATTCGAGTGTATGCAGAGATGATGTTAATATGGGGGAATCTACTTCCCTCATTTGTACTCCTCATGCGGTAATCAGCAGAACTTGTCCAGGCCCATTCCACTACCTCCAATCCCCACAGCCATGGCTGATGTTATTGGTAAAGCAGTTGCTGAACATCTTTCCTCGGGGCTACTTGAACCAATAATTCAAAACATCATCGACACCTGTGTTCCCCACCTTGCAGAAATTTTGGAAACTTGTCTTGTGCTCTAAAATTCATCTGTTTCAAGAGAAGAGACCAGTTCTGTGGGTGGTGCTAAAACTAGTAATCACAATGTCGATGGAGATTGTCACCATGCGTCAGATGGTGACAATGAAGGAGAAGATGGAATGTTATCACCACCTAGGCATAAGAAACCTGGACCACAGCACCAGTTCCACTGCTGAGTCATAACAGAATGCCTTTCGCATATACCTCAGAAACAAGAAGATCCTTCCCAATGCAAAGGGAGTACTGCCAGTTTCGGCCCCTGCCAATGCTATTCTTGCCCAGGCCCTTCAATCAAAACAGCGAGTCATTACCGGTGCTGGAGGGCATCACCTTAGACTGGGCATCCAATCTGCTATCTGCTGTAGATAACAAGGGGTCGCTAATAACCCTCTGGACTAAACCAAACAGGTCATAAGCTAGAGAAAAGTAAAAAGAGTGCAATATGTTCAACCCTAAAGGGATTCAAATGTGAGTCAAAGAGCAGGAGAATGAGAAACAGGAAGTCTGAGGCTCCAAAATGAAGTCCGAGACTTTGGATGGTCGGGAAACAAGAATATAAGGACACCCAAGAGACACCTGAGTGCTGAATTGTAAGGGAGAAAGCATAGAGAACATGGGACTTGAGCGAGAGTGAAGGTAAGTCGTGCAATGGGCACTGGACTTCGTATTGGAGACATTTGAGACAATGAGGGACGAAAGAGAGATGATCAACATCGACTGGGTGAAAGATGTATTCAGAAATCCAAATACAGATATTTATAGTTTTGGAGCATATTCCAGACTTAATAGTAACCAAGGAAAATGTGATAAGGAGATGAAACAAACAGTATATATGGGACATCAGATGTGATGACTAAGTCCTGAGACTGTACAAACAAAATCCGAAGGAAGTCCAGACTTGCTAGTCCAAAGTCTGGCATGTTTGGTGTCAAATCCAAGGTAATCTGGGTCGCATAGATCGAATATGGCATCAGACTAAGTTAACTCAGATCAGACTTGGACCAGACTTCATACAGAATGCAAAGGATGAAATACGAACCATGTTCCATAGTGGATGGACAAACAGAGGAGGACTTGGAGGAATACCACGAAATGATCAGATATGAATTTAAAGAACTATGGATCTCTACACCATGTCCTATTGGAATCACAAAGCCATCGCTCAATTTTCACATGCAATTGAAAAGTGGGGTATACAGGGATGTAGTCTATACAGAGGAAACCATGAATCTTTCTGCCATATGTCTCCTCTATGAGAAGAAGCTTATCTGCATGCACCAAGCTCACCACAAACAAGCCTCGATTGCTAATGCCACCACTGACAATAGACAATGAGTCATTTTCCTCCTCTGAGTACAGGAGAAAATTTGGCTGAAAGGCAAGAGGAAAGTTTCTCGTCACTTTGGGGTAAGTCATCCTTCTCCAGCCTTGATTCTTTCAATCATGACATCACTTGTCAGACACTTTCAAGGTGCAAAAGAATCATGGTGGAAATTTGATATCAGGATCCAGAGACATGGGACACCATCAAGAAGATCACCACTCAACTTGGCATCAAGGGAATGAGTGCTGATGAAACAGATAGTCCTCCAGCTCAGAAGCTAAAGACCCTCTGATGCATGGAACTCTCCTGGCTAAATACCTTGCTTTTTGTGTTATTCAGATCTGTTGAGAGTTATGAACAAGCCTACAGAATCAAAAATATGAGAGAACATGTTGGCCAGTCTTCCTTTGTGTGCCATTGGGAGCCATGAGGCAGAGATGCAAAATTAGGACCAGTTGGGGATCTTCCTCATAATTGGTATGATGACGATTAGGGAATGGCGTGGGTATACTCTGGGATATCAGCAGCTTGATCCACACCCACTGTAATGACCAAACCTGTCTATGGTCAATAGGGGTCTAGCTGTTGAGCGGAAAGCGTGTAGACTTGACTAGCAAGTCCTATGAAGGTTCAATGATGTTCTATTAGTACAATGGGAATGGGAAAGAACAGAAAGAACTAGACTAGAGACTAAGTACTACTGATCTACAGTATTTATATGGTTAACATAGGGGCACAGACCGAGCTGTACATAGCTATGTACATAGCTATGATTACTATAAAGAGTTAATATGTTGTAGACTGTTAACATGAGTTAGCCAGGATTTAGCCATGAGTTAGCAGATAATCACTGCCTAGATAAGATGAAAAGATATGATTGGACAATAAGGGAAAGTGAGTCAAAGGGAAAGTGGTGAGGTGAGCATGAGGATAACATGTGTTGCATAGCCGAGATAAGGGAGATAAGGTCATGTGACTGGCACATGACTAGACATGTGACTTGATAAGATAAGGTATTGCAAGGGTTATTGAGGACGATCTGGTAGTGTCCAGGTTATAGGGGTTAATACGGTTAATGCAAGGAAAGATAGTGAAAGTGTGAAAATAATATGGCAGGTAATAGCGGCTGTTACATCCACACCCACCAAAAACCCATACCCACCATCGTGGGTGTGGGTTGAGTGGTGGGTATGTGTAGTGCCAACCCACATCCATACCCACACCCATACCCACCATCATGAGTGTGGGTTGAGTGGTGCGTAGGTGTAGTGCCAACTCATTATATATCCAAACCCAAACCCATGGAGATGGCATGGAGTTGGCATGAAGGTGTGTAATATCAATGGATTTCTGTCATTGACAAGATACAGTATACTAATGAGTTCTAATCCTAACCATTTCTAGCCCTTGTTCTAATAATTATTCCTAATCCTAATCCTACTACCAGTTGCTGTATATCAAGAATTAATTGAGGGCATACCCAGGAGGACTGAGTAGTGATTAATGCAAAGGGAGACTATACCAAGTAGTGATATTTATCACAAAAGTATATATGCTGTTGCAAAGATGGTTCTGTTTCCAAATGGGCATATCCAGCACCCATGGGCCAAATCACATGAACAATGGATCATTCTGTAGCCAGTAATCAGTACTACAACCTGACCCACCAAGGCCAAGTGGGATTCCCATGCAATCAGGCACTGCATCACAGCTATTACAAAATAGTCAAATGGGAAGTATTTTATATAAAGTCACTGTGTTCTAATCCTGATTCTAACCACTCCAAATGCTTATTGTAATCATTTCCTTAAAGACTAATCCTAACCAATGCTAATTTTACTATATGCTAATGTTAATCTTGAAGTTTAGCAAGGATAAGAATTGGATTAGTGTCAAGTCCAGTTCCTCCAGGTTTAAGTCCGACGGAGGTCTGAAGGGAATAGAGGTAAGGGGAATGGAGGTTTGACTGATTATTGATGGAGGTGCAGAGGTGCAAAGGTATGGAGGGGTGAGGACATTGGCACAGGACTTATGTGTCGCACCCATGCCAAGCTCATGGTCCTCATATTTCAGAGTAGAGGAAGATAGGAAGGGAAGTCAGACTTGAATGGAGGTGACTTAGGATTGATATTCATACTGAAGATACAATAGAGGAATACAGGAGCTTATATACACTAGAGATCTGGAGGAAGTATAAGTCTGAAACTACTAAGTGAAGGCAATGTGCATAGGACTAAGAACAGAGGCGGAACACAGCCGGAACAGGCTGTATGAACTGACAGGTGAAATGTACATCAGCAAACCAGCCCTGGGCTGTACAGAGTTACATAGATTTGTACAGTGTGACAGACTCTAGAGGAAGGTACCTACTAATGAATAGACACACAGAAGTACACAGTACTGTACAGTATATTATGGTTTACACTACCACTCCAAATCCCTTCTCTGGACAGCTTACCCAGAAGTCTGCATACCACTGTGTACTTCCTTACACAAATGTATATGAAGAACCAAAAAAGTTATATTGATAACTGTGTACTGATTGCCCCAGCGGCAGAGGCAATCGCAATCACAATCGTGATAACAACATAATATGATGGACAAAGAGGGAATCAATCTAGAACTACACGAAACTCATTACTGAATGCAATCACCGACTGTGCCTGGGATGTTGTTCTTCATGAGAAATCAATGCTGGCTGATAAGAGATAAGTGTGGATCACATATCTGTTGGCCAATGCCCAAGCAACATGCAGTTTCTTCATTTTCGCAGCATGCTTTGGAGCTCCATCAATTTGGTTTTGCATGTCCACGAAGCCAGCAAAGACCTTGGAATAAGTGGCATATTTGAATTGGTGGTCTTGCCGAAGGCCAGTTTGAGTGTACTTGTCAAGGGCTGCCCGAGGCTGTTAAAGACGTGAGCAAACATGAAAAAGAACAGCCCAACCGCGGTTGCTGCAAGGCAGATAGCAACTCTTGGAACTTCATGGGAAAAGACTTCGGGAAACGCCAAACCAACTGACAAAGGCGCGTAGAAAAACTCTGAAACTAGATGTGCTAACGCTGGATGCACCATGTTGTTTGTAGAACCCTGAGGAACATGGTGATCGGTTCGTAAATACCTATGTATAACCATTGGAAACTTACCTCTTCATTGACGCCGTTTCTCAGGAAGGCAGCTCCTTTGATTAACTCTCAAGCTTGCAATTGATTTTCCACGTCAGTGTGATGGGTTCCAATGTCATAGTGTTGCGATAGGGCATCACAGGCCTTGGCTTTGATAGTTAACCACCATGTTATCAGGAATTCCCATAACTAGAATCCTGTTAACATAATAACATGTGAATCTTAATGATTCTTATCAGTATGCTAAGTTGACTGTGGTAGTTGGGCCAGAGACCTGTAGGCCTGAGGTTGGTACATGGAATTAGTTGAGCTCACATACTGTACTTACCCAGGGGAGGACTTTCACACTCGTGAATGACTTCATTGAAAATTTTGACACTTGATACATCCAGGAATGTGAAGTGAGATGGGAATGGGTCCTTCATTGAAGAATCACATTGTGTGATGAACTTCGCCTGCTCAATGACTTGAAATTTATGGGGATAAGAATACAGCTTTGTCGGTGGACCTGTTAATTCGCCATCTGAGTTAGCTGTGGTCGGCACCACCATTGGAGGGCCAGTGGACATGAAGGAATGCTGAGAACCCTCAACCATGCTATTGGAGGTATTTTGCACTGGAATAGAGGCAGAAGTCCCAGTAGAAGGTTGATTGCAAATTGCACGAAGCCATTCGGGTGCTGGGGCATGTGGAAAACCATTGCATTGATGATATGAACGCATGACATCTTCACTGGGAGGTTGCTTTGAAGCAGCAAGTAATACAGGATCTCAAAAGACCTCAGCACTCTTTATCCACGAAGAGACAACTCTTACCTGTTTGAGAGTCAGAGGTTGGATATGTGTCTGGAGTCTGGGAACCTTGCTTAACTCGTGGTTGATAGTATCATTCTGAAAGCTTTGTCAGTAGGGAGCTCAACAACAAAGATTGACATACCTGATTCTAGCATTGGCATATGAGGATAAAGGTGCTCTTCTGAGTCTACATTAGCGAGTGAAGGAAGATGTAAATAGATGATCTCATCATGCCCAAACACTCACCCATTTGTGACTCCATATCCCAAGAATTCTGGGGAGAGCCTGACCAAGCGCATTATGAGTGGGGAATCCATTAAGTGAAGAACGCATATCTGATGCATGCAATGCTGCTTCAGCCATCCTTTCATCTTTATTGGGAGAGATCTCATCAATGCTGGGGTCATGATAACTCCTAAAATTTGTACTCTGGAGGGTAATGTCGTCATGATCATCATTAGACTCAGTATCACCATCTTCATCTGCACAATGGTCATATAGTGGCGGTGTGGGAGCAGATAATTGTTGTGCTTGCGACTAGGCATTAATATCATGAATGGAAAATGTTTGGGACAGTGCACGCATTTGAGAATTGTAGGAGTGGTGTGCAATTTGCGAGGCCCTGAGAGGTACAGGTGAAGTCAGCACAGTGATGGCAGAAGGTGTGTGTGCTCCATCACAAGATGCAGGAGCTGCAGAAAAGCCACGAGACATGGGAGCCACAGATCCACCCTGAGATACAGAAGTTGCAGAACAGCTTCATGAAGGATTGTGAACAGAGCCACAGTGGGATGTTGGAGCTGCCAACATAGATGATGGGACCGAGGAAGTGCCGCGAGATATTGGCAGTACAGTGGAGCTATCACGAGAGGTTATGGAACTGGGAGCAGGGGAGGGAACACTAAAACTGTAACAGCCCCTATTTCCCACCATACTATTTTCACACTTTCCCTACACTTTTCCTTGCATTAACCGTATTAACCCCTATAACCCAGACACTACAGATCGTCCACAAAAACCCTTGCAATACCTTATCTTATCAAGTCATGTGATCTCCATCATATCTTGTCACATGTCTAGTCACATTCCAGTCACATGACCTTATCTCTCTTATCTTGGCTGTGTTCCTCATGTCACACACATTCTCGCCTCATGCTTTTCCCTTTGACTCACTTTCCCTTATTGTCCAATCACATCGCAGCATCTTATCTAGGCAGTGCTTATCTGCTAACTCATGGCTAACTCATGGCTAACTCATGTTAACCAGTCTACAACATATTAACTCTTTATAGTAATCATAGCTATGTACATAGCTATATACAGCTCGGTCTGTGCCCCTATGTTAACCATATAAATACTGTAGATCAGTAGTACTTAGTCTCTAGTCTAGTTCTTTCTGTTCTTTCCCATTCCCATTGTATCAATAGAATATCATTGAACCTTCATAGGACTTGTTGACCAAGTCTACACACTTCCTACTCAACAGCTAGACTCCTATTGACCATAGATGGGTTTGGTCGTTACAAAAACCATATCATGAGCCTGGATTAGACACCTAGTGTGTTGGCCCTGGTAGCACATCACTAGACACTGGAACAGAAACAGGAGAAGTATAAGTCAGCATTTTAAAAGGAAGGACCTGAATGGACAGTGAGTTCATTGAAGGCAGGATGACAAAAATCCAACTCGTCTTTCTCCCAGTATAACCTTTCTGCTTGGGTGGCTGCTTCTCTGACAGAGGAGCAAATGGATTAATGGGCTCATTTGCAGTTGCAACATCCATTGGTGTGACCCTGGCAATGGTCTGAGTCTGGATGATTTTACAGTTGTGCTATTTGACCCCCACTACCTTTGTTCACCCTTGATGATCTATGAGCCTGACCTGGTGAACAAATAAGAGCCTGGTTGTAATGGTGGATTATGTAGGAATGAACTTACTGTCAGATGGAAGCATTTTTGCCTTCTTTCGAATGTCAAACCAGGCACTGGATCATTCAGTTGAAATGCTGAATCGAATTCATCTGCACCTTGGAGGGTAGTATGCTTATTTGCTGATGCTCTTGCTATGTTGCTGCTACCAGTAGATCATAGACTTGGGAGATAATTGTGGGAGATAGAAGGGGTAGCCCTCACAGAAAATACTGGCCATTGTTTTATATGATTGTATGTGATGGAAACCTAGTGTTGATGCATAAAAAAATATCAGGAATAGGATGCTTACCTCTGAGCACACATGGACCAAGTGAGAGAACAGTGCACTACTTACATTTATTGGCTCATGCAATGCCAAATATGGTAGTGTCAAAGGTTACATATGTACAAAGTATGTAACACATGGAGTCGGTACTTAGTAATAAATGTTTTTTGTGTAGTGTCAGTACAAAGTAGATACATAATCATCCATCCCCTCATTCAACCCTATGACGAACATTCCGGCCTTCAGAATAGTATGTAGATTACATCAGAATGGGTTCATTCTGGAATCGTTTCCAGGTCTGCTTTGTATTTGTTGCACCACAAGGCACATCTGTGACTGACTTGAAGGCACCCATAAGAATTTCTATGACAGCCACATAAGTGAGAATAGTATTGTTTTCCAGATCCCAGGAGCGTTGGATGAGCTTGTAGAGTTGGGTGACAAAGGGTTTCAATGGCTCGAAGTAGGGTGCAAAGTCATTCAGTATGCTTCTTGATGATAGCTGGCCCAACTTCTGGTTGCAGAGTGCTTGAATCTCTTGGATAGTCTTCACCAAAGCCCACTGCTTGAGACAGGTCTGCTCGATGCCCTGATCACTCTGAAGCTCATTTGGAGCTTGATAAAGGATGCAAATCCATATAAGCATATAAATAAGTGACTCTAGATCGTGTGAGAACGTGTGGACAAGGTTGATGCTCAGGTTGGTATACTGTTGGAGGAGATCGATAGCCATAAATGATATGGGATAGCCATAAATGATATGGTGCCCTGCGAGATGTTGAGCATCAAATAAAACATGTCCAAAGACAGATGGAAACACCTACAGTGCAGTCACCACTGGACACCTCTTGCTTCACCTCATCCATGATCTCTGCATAATTAAAATTGATGAGGAGACCACATCAAAATTTCTTGCTAGCAATGACATCCTCCCACTCCTGCATATTTCACTGAGAGGCAGGCCACTGGGCAGCACAAATAAACATAAGGACATTGTTGAGACTGATGTCATGGTAAAGAATACCGTAAACATCTACCAGAATAAAATGCACTGGCAAGAGAAAGGATTGAGTAATTAATGCGACAACCAATGTGGCTACTCACCATGTACAATGTCAATGAAAATGCTCACAAGTTCTTGCAATGAGGAGAATTGGCAGATAGGTTCACCTATTGGCATCATTAATAGATGCTGGTGAAGACGGGTCTCGAAGTCCAGTTTTGCCACCAGAAATGAGGGTTGGAGGGAGTCAGTTGTTTCATTGACATTTTCAATCTACACTGTCCATGCTTCGACTAGCTGAGGTACACCTAGAAGTCCCTTGATCTTGAGTAGGATCTTCTCCTCTGTATGCTTTCTTCCTTTGTGTGTCCAGTAGTCCTTGATGACATAGAGTTTGTTACCATGCTTCACAAGCCAGGAGCTTGTGGCTCTGCCTCAGATCAGGTAGCTGATGTATATATGGTGTACAATGGTATAGGCATTCTTGTAGATGTAGATCATCTGGGATTGTCCAAAAGCAACAACACTATAAGGACGAAACAAGAGAGAAGGGGACAGGGAGGGATCAATGAAAGTGGGATCAAATCCCAGTGCATCGAGGCTCCCAAAGGCAAGGGTATATATAATACAAATGAAGAGGTCAGCTGACCTGTGAACATTGGATTCTAGGGAATGGATGACACCTGAATGATCAAAAACATAAAGGCGGAATTCTTGGTGGGTGAGAGAGGGCCACCACGAAGCACCTATTGGGTTGAGACATGAACACTGCATACACCTTCCAAGTGATATCTTGACATACTTGAGCACTGTGGTTTAAAGATGTGAGCTCGAAGAAAGATATCATGTTACACCATACAAAGCCAGTATAGGGGTCGAGTTGGCCACAAAAGACGATGTCTGGCTTGAAAGACATGGGTGAATTTTCTACCGGCTTGGTGGCATACTGTGAAGACCAGAGATGCAAGTTGTTCTGTGTAGAAGGTGTATCAATCGTTTTTGACATTGACCTTGTAAGGCAAGGTCCTTCAAGTTTGGGATGAGATTGGCTGTAAAAACCTGGAAGGCAGGTGAATGTGGAAATGATCTCATTGAGCCAGATGGCAATACTATTCTCTTCGGAACCTATGATAGGGATGACTGTTGCTTCAATGGTCTCCTCTAACTCAGTGTGGGGGATTTTGCATATGACAGGTTCCCGCCGCAGCAAGGTTCTGGAGTGCCCTTTTGATGTCGAAGAACCAGCATGCAGCTTAGCTGTGAAGTGGAGCATTTGGACTGGGACATACATGAAGAACTGGAGCCTAAATTTTCAATTGAATCAGCGGTGAATTTGTGCAATGTGTGAGGGATCAAAGAGGGTTCCCAGTAATCATTGCGAAATAATGGCTTGTTGTCAGCTGTTCTCAAGGCCCCAGCCTTGATTTCACTGAGGTTCAGACCTGAATGCTGGCACCAGAATACAACATAGTTGTTTTTAGATCCCAAGGCCACTTGACAGTAAGCTGCGAACACATCAGAGGTATGTGTAGCTCACCAAATCTAGCGAAAGGAAACTGTCGATTGACGCCATGCTCAAACAAGAATGTAATAACCATGATGTAACCTGTCAATTCTGTTGAAAAGTAAATGGATAAACTTGCGGATGTTACTATATTCGTCAGAAAAGAATTGATCCATAAATGTGCTCCTGCCAGGATAACTATGGGATGCACCTGGAAACTCAACATTCCCTCAAGAAGTTGCATTGAGAACAGATTCATTGTACATGTCCAAATCTTGGGCATCATATGGTATGTCATTATTCTCAATGTCCACTGACATCCCCCTTTGGTCTTCAGCACATGGCAGATCACCGAGGTCCAGCTGCACACTAACATCAGTAGCAGCTTCGGTGGATGGTTGACAGGTATCATAGATGTTGTGAAATGAGGGGTTAGAAAGCTGGATCATCTGGGATGAAGGCGGTTGTATAGTGGTGGGACAAGACTGTGTGTCATTGAGGAACGTGTCACAGGCAGACAAGGGCTGATTCATATGCTGGAGAACACAGGTTTCATTAATAAATCACTTCCCACATTGAGGGCAAAAGGACGTCTTGCAGACATGCAATAGGTGAAATTTCTTTGCCCTTGGCATTAGAAGATTGCTGGTAGGGGAATCCTGGCTTGTGGGAGAGCAACAGCTGGAGGTGAACATAAGTATCACAAACCAGGGTTGTTGGTGCCAGGGACTATGATACATGATGTAAGATCATGTAAATAATCAGCCTCTGGTGGATTCCTGCTACTACTTACTTACCTCAACAAACATGTTCTCTTTTAGTCATCAGGCTAGCCAGCAAGAAGATTGAATTGTCCCAAAGCAAGAATCTGGACACTCTGACATGGATAGTGTATCCCTTCAAATGGAAGAGATTGTGACTCGTGAATCAGAATCAGTTAGTACTAAATACTTTCTGTTACCCACCTGTGATCATATTTCTGACTTACTCACTAACTCACTTTGAAGGGAGTTGCTGTAGCTCCCAGTTCTTCTGTCAAAGCAGAACTTCTCTTAGAGACTGCATAAGCTGAGTGCAAACGATGTCACATCTAGAAGCAGCTTGCAGACCAAATTGTTCAATGTAATCTTCTATGACTGCAATATAGCTGCCTGCAGATCCGACAGGTAGAGCAACATCTCTTGGAAGCAGAGAGTGATGTTGGTCAGATGTGATTGGTCATCAGGCAATGTGGATATGGATATGTTTCTGAGACTGGTCTTTGAGTTGAAACGGACACCACTGCATGACCTCCTCCTGCGGGATGGGAGTCAGACCACTATGGTATACTTCACTTGTGATTTTGCTTGCTAAACACTAATCATTACTACTGTTAGCACTATGACTATGATTATGTGTGTAGTATGTACTATGATATGATCTGGTGTGCTTGTATTACTAAGCAAATATGTTTTGACACTGCTCAAGTGCTCAGCCTTCTTTGGTTAGTAATGTCAAGCCCCTATAGTTCTACTGACCCGAAATTGTGAGTAACCAATGTCCCCACAAGGATCACGATGTCTTCTAATAACCATCAAGACCTGGTCCCACCTAGTCTGGAGGTTCCTCTCGAAATGTATCCAGCCCCAAAAGAACAAGGATCACGCCATTGTGATTTATCACACCTGTCACCTCGCATGCCGCTATGTGAGAATCAAACAGTGCTTTTCCGGTGGGCCAGAATTGGGCCAGTGTCTGCATTTCATCCCAGCTCTACCATAGAAGAGGTCTGTTCTCTCTGTTTCTCCCATTTTTTAAACCTGATTTCAATTCTATCAGTAGCACCCTCTGAAACTCATGCCCACATTCACTGGCACACTCTGTCATCGCCCACCTCACCTGCCTTCCCTTCACATGCAATAAGGATGCCAACACGCCCTCTCCGGCTCTCACTCTTCCTCAATGACTCACCCACCTTGCAGTGACCATAATAACACAATGACAATGACAATGATGTGATGCGACAAGGACGGCAATGACAGCGCAATGACACCACCTGAATTCCCTCTCCCTCATCCTCACTTCATGACTGTCAAGTCCAATTCCTCTGGGTTCAAGTCTGATGGAGGTCCGAAGGGGATAGGGGTAATAGGGACGGAGGTTCAACTGATTGTCGATGGCAGTGTGGAGGTGGGGAGGTACAGAGCTACAGAGGGGTGAGGACGTCAGCACAGGACTTATGTGTCGCACCCATGCCAAGCTCACTGTCCTCATATTTTAAAGTAGAGAAAGATGGGAAGGGAAGTCAGACTTGAATGGAGGTGACTTAGGATTGATATTCGTACTGAAGATACAACAGAGAAATACAAGAGTTTATATATATTTGAGATCCAGAGGAAGTATGGGTCCGGAACGACTAGGCGAAGACCATGTACTATACATAGGACTTAGGATGGAGGCAGAACACAGCTGGAATGGGCTGTTCAAACTGACAGGTAGAATATAGACTAGAGTGAAAGGAGATTAATAGAGGTACAAGTTCAGAGGTACAAGTTCAGAAGTACAACTCCTAAGGGAATTCATCGGAGGTGTGACATTGGTTCGAGGAGCCTTAATGGAGTTGGTTGGAGATGTACAGAGATATATGGAGGTGACCAAATAGGGGTTGGAATGGGATATGACAATTAGAAGTTAAGATTGGATTCGGATGAGGATAAGGATTAGAATTAGGATAAGGATTAGTCTGCTAAGTACAAATAATGAAAACCCACATTCATGCCCACCAGATACCCATACCTACACCCACACCCACCAGATTCACACCAAAACCCATCATGTGGATGTGGGTATGGGTATGGGTATCCAAGGTGCCAAACCACACCCACACCCACCAGATACCCATACCCATGCCATTCCCTAATGACAATTGGTTCCAGGGCTTGAGCAGCAGAGCCTGCTCTATGCTTGTTGTCCAGAAGGAATAGTGTTTAAAAGTCCGGTCCAGTCCGGTTTTTGACCTTTCTAATTAGGCAACCAGACCGAAACTGGTCCTGGGAAGGTCCCAGGGACCTGCAACCTGCAACTGGACCGAAAGAAACCAGTCTAAATGAGTCCTACAATCAGTTGCAACTGGTTGCAACCAGTCTTTTGAAGAATCGGTTGTCGGACCCCTATTCTGTGGGAATCACACTTCGCAGTAGTTACACGGATTGTAGTACAGACTCAGGGGGTTCTGTGGACCTAATATTCACCCAAATCAGTCCACTCCATCAAGGGATACACCTATTTCAAACTGACATGTCATTATTAGACCAATAGAAATGTCATCAAATCTATATGAGTGAATAAAATTGAAATAAATTGCTAGAAATTCTGAATAAATTAGGGGTGATA
>JBBPJQ010000395.1:0-26155 GCA_038088795.1 Boletus rex-veris
GAAATGTGGCTGTACACTGGTTGCAACTGGTTTTGGACCGGTCTTTTGAATTTCCATAAGCCAGGCAACTGCAACTGCAGTCCAGTTGCATGACCAGTCCAGTCCAGTCCAGTTGCCAGTCTTTTCACCACTTTGAAACACTAGCGATTTCTGGTCAGAGTAGGCTGAGTTGGGGATGGGAATCATAGGTGCATTGAGTGATGTGCAGCTCTTAGTGTTGATGCCATGTTCATTGGGCATGCACTGTGGTACTCAGCCTGAGCATTCAGCACTTGAAGAGTGTGGGCAACCTCAAGCAGCATTGCTGGCCCGTGGCAATTTGTGACTTTGGCAATATCCAGCAATGCCCAACTGTTGCAAGTGTCTCAAACATTTCTTGACCACAGAAGGGGTGACATGGCACCATTCCCAACCTCTTACTGCCTGCAATAACTGGGACACAGTGGTCATATTGGCTGCTCTTTCAAGTGATGAGGAAGACAATCCTGTTCCATCCCATCCACCATCTCCACCATTTCAAGCTTTTGCACTCAATTCTGATCCAGGCTGGGGATTCCATGATCAGGATGGCGATTTCAATCTACCTGAAGAACATGATGACCAATCTCCTGACCCCAGACTTACAAGGACATGTGATGGTTGTTTTCAACAATGCTGCCAAGATTTATGGCATAGGGGATACATTTCTTACTTGGTTCAACATGGATCCATACTCTCATCTCCGACAGGATAATATTTTCTATCCATTCACTGATCTCGCTGATTGGAGGATGGCAAATTGCTTGTTGACATTGAAATCCAGCATGAGTGCTCTTGACAAGTTACTCTCACTAACTGCGGTAAGTTTAAATCCAACTACCCAAATTCATATTAACATGTCCATCCAGGTGAAGAAGATGCCACTATCTTTTTGGACAGCAAAAGAATTGCGTTCTTAGGCAGAAATCCTTCCATTGGGTCCATGTTAGAATTCCTGAATTGTGCCAACAACACATCTCACAAAGGAACATATTGTTCTGTATTTTCGTGATGCTCTCAACTGCATTGAGCTACTTTTCAACCACCCATTCTTTGCAGATAAAATGGACTACATGCCATTTCATCTATTCACAATGGCTGAGTGGATCGCGAGGGTTTTTACTGAATGGATGAGCAGTGAGAGTGCCTGGGAGATGCAGGTAAGTATCTGCGCTTTTCTGCAGAACACTCACTCATTGACATTCACAGTCACAGATTCCTGCAGGTGCTACACTATGTGGTGTCATTCTTTCATCAGACAAAACAAATATCTCAAACATTTGCAGCGGTGGGGTTGTGCACCCACTGCTGATTAGCCTTGCCAATATAAAAATGAGTGTGAGGAACAAGGAGTCCTCACATGCATTCCTTCTACTCGCTTTGATGCCAATTGCACAATTCACCCACCCCGAATCAAGAATGTGTAGTGTCCTTGATGCTCGCCTCTTTCATCAATGTCTCGACATCGTCCTGCGGCCTCTCAAGGAGGCTGCACGCATTGGCAAAATGATGTCCGATCCCATCGGAAACTTATGCTACTGCTTCACCTTGTTGGTGTCATATATTGTTGACATGCTGGAGGCATGCATGTTAGCATGTATACATGGCAAAATGTCGCCTGTCACAATGGCAATATACAAAGACTTTGGCAACCCACAACATCATCCCCCCTGTACTTCAGCAATCACCCTTTCCCAACTGTCCTCCATTCGATGCGATCCTAGCGATGTCGATCGATATTTCACTGCGTGTGAGGTGTTTCGACTTAGTGGGGTATCACACCCATTCTGGAGGGACTGGCCACTCGCACAGCCTTCCCGATTCCTCACCCCTGAAGGCTTACATCACTGGTACAGAGAGTTCTTGGACCATGACATTTGCTGGTATATTGAGGCCCTTGGTTCTGCTGAGATCAACTTCCGGTTCTCAATCCTCCCACACATAACTGGTCTTCATCACTTTTCCAAGGGAATCATGAAATTGAAGCAAGTTGGAGGGTGAACAAAATGGGAAGTTCAATGATATATTGTTGTTGTAATTGCTGGTGCCACAGATCCTGATGTAGTCATTGCAATTCGTGGACTTATGGAGTTCTGATATCTCACTCAGGCTTCCACCATCACCTCTGTTACACGTGACTGAATCCATGCCGCATTACAAGCATTTTATGACCACAAGGCTGCAATCATTGAGGGGGGTCTCCACCGGGGCCAGCAGAGCTCAAGCATTGGCAGATTCCAAAACTTGAGCTACTACAAAGTGTTGCCCCAAGTATCGAACAAGTCGGATCTTTTTGACACCACAATTGCCCTATGTACTGCACATGAGCCAGTTGACTCGCAGGAAGGGGAGCTGGACAATGACGATATAGAAGACAATGAGAGAGCTGATGAAGAAGAAGGGAATGTCTTGGAGGACATTTGGGCCCCAAAATAAAATGCCAACAGGTAGACCTTTTCAAGATTGCCACTAGGCTTTCTGCAGCTCCTGCCAACTCTGTCCCCAGGCCACTCCATACATTTGTTGCCAGATCTACAGCAATTTGTCTCAATTACAAGCCATTGTTACGTCATGTCCCTATTGACACTGTCACTGAAATGTTCAAGCTACTGGACCTTCATGTGGCACTGGGAGATTATATGAATCGTGAGGGTAACATCACCCAAAGCTTCCATACATTTGGCTGTCAGAGACAATCTCCACTGGACGTACGGCTGCCATTCAAAGAACTCGACGTATGGTACAAGGTCTGTCTGCAACAGAAAGATTATTACGATCTGTCCATCACAGCTCACACCTTCACTGTTCACGCCCAACCTCCTGATGATTCAGCGTCACTGAAATATGGCCGGTATGATGTGGTGATCATGAATACCAACAAGCAATGGAAATGGCCTTCCAGCGGTTTGTAGCATCAGTAAAATCATCATGGCCTTAACTGGACTTTTTTGCAAAATTTTCATACTTTTTCGGCACTTATCAGCCTGAGGTGAAAGGTCTGCACAAGTGGCACAAGGCCACTCATTTTCTTAAATCTAACTTGTACATCACTTTTATCACACTTTTCGCACTTACAATGGGGCACCTTAATGGGCAAAATTAGCAAAAGTGGCACAAGATGTGCCATATCATCCATTGGAAAAATATATTAGGTACAAAAAAGGGGCAATAGAGTAGTAAAACCTGATTAGGCTGTATCACAGTGGGTATTGAACACAGGTACAGATTTTGTACCCATGGGTGCACCGCACTAGGTTACCCAGTGGGCGAGGGTGGGTAAAATGGCATAGAGGTAGATGTCTGCATATATGCTCATCCTCGTGCGCTTGGCATGGGTGCGCCCTGGTCCTCGTTGTGTCGTCACATCCTCATCATCGGTGCATTGAAGTTGCATCGCCATCCTTATTGTGGTCGTTGTTGTGGGTGAGGACGAGGGAGAGGGAGAGGGGACGACCATGTCCTCATTGTCAACGTGTCAGTGGCACATTGTTGCATTGTCATTGTCATTGTCATCATGGGTGAGGATGAGGGAGAGGGAGAGGGGATGGAGAGGGAGAGGAGAGGGAGAGGGGACAGCCTCGTCCTCATCATTGTTGCAACAGTGCCAGTGGGAATGTTGTCGTGAGGTGGGTGAGGTAAGTGGCCAGCTGTGGGCTTTTCAACCATGGTCATGTGATTTGTTCGCACACAAAAAATCAAAAAATCACCAAGTCCCTGAGTTTGAGACAACTTTTTGTCCACGAGCACATAGTACCATACTACCCGGCACACCAGCGCATACATGCATGAACGGGAATGCGACAACAACATGCTAACGCAACAATTATGATGATTTGCTGTTGCCCTCATTGTTGCCCTTGTCCCTTATCCTCCCTCCCTGCTCGTACCCAAAGGTAGTATACCCATAGCGGGTACGGGTACAGTAGTAGTACTGTTACTGTAATCTATAATATTAATGTACTTTGAACGCTTTTTCCGCTGGTGACTTCGGATTTGCTTGTGCAATGTATCAAACCGGGCCTTGGATCACTTGTGGGTCCCTTGTACCAGTTAATCAGTTGTACCACTTTTAGCCAATGGCATAAGGGTGCCAAGTGAAATTAAGGGCGAGTACAAAATGCTGATGAGGGTATGTCCTTTCTCTATTGTATTGGTTGTAAAAGTTTCAAGTTGATCTCTACAGGACACAATGTCATCATTGTCCATCTGATTATGTGTCCTTCT
Organism: Boletus rex-veris; assembly: GCA_038088795.1. Taxonomy (NCBI): domain Eukaryota; kingdom Fungi; phylum Basidiomycota; class Agaricomycetes; order Boletales; family Boletaceae; genus Boletus; species Boletus rex-veris. The sequence goes on from JBBPJQ010000395.1 coordinate 4,243, forward strand.
TTATACAGAAGATCCACCAATCCATTCTCTGGCTGTCCCTTGATGTACTTGCAGCACTTAGACATCATTGCCCAAGGGAACAATTTAGTTGAGACAGGTTTACATATGTGCTCAAGAAGGCTGAGCGCACATCAGGTTGTCCACTTGCAGGCGTTTTTCCATTGGATCAGATCAGATTGTACACTCACATTGTTCCTCATTTTGGTCACAAAGTAGACAATCAGTTCACCTCTAGTAATTGCATTGAGCATTCCCATTCCTTTTTTCTGAACAAGTATTTCAATAAGGATTTCTATTATGCCCTTAGTACTGACTAGTAGTAGCCTGAGTGTCAGAGTGGAGGATCGTACACAGTAATATATACACCATTTCTCGTAGTTGCTCCCAGGAATCTTACTGGCATATAGTCATCTCTGCTCAGATTTGAACAACTTGCCATGGTAACACTTTTGCTGAGACCAACTACATTCGCCATACTTATGTCGCAAAAAACCATTTTGAATCATAATACCTTATAAGGCATTACAAGGTTAAAATATGCTGTTGAGGTTACAATACAGTTAGAATATACTGCAAAAAAATGGCAAGGTGGTTACAATGCTGAGGCACTCATTCATAAGGCAGTTCCAATTTGGTTCCAATCATTGAAACCAAATATGAACAAAACCCCTATTACAATGGAATCATATGAATTCCAATTCATTCCAACCACCCCAGAGGGAATCTCAATCCTAATTTCCAACCAAAATCGTATTTTAACCATTCCAACCACCCTATTACTAGTTTCAACCCCTAATTTCAACCAAATCATATTCCAACCATTTGTAGCTGGTCAGAATCCTACTCATGTACAATCGAAAGCATTGAAAGTAGCATTAGGATGAATAGAGACTAATTCAGAGATAGTATAAGTATGATAATGGCAATGGCAACCCATGGAAATACTCACAAATAAGAGGGGGAAGGGCAGACATCAGTATCGTTACCAGCTACGATCGCAGGCTGGAACTCATCATTGTCGGAATCGTCATTGCAGGGCTTTCATCTCAGGGTCTTTGCCACCGAACAAGTAGCAGGTGCCACAATGGGATTGAAGCGATGAGAATGGGGAACAGATGTATATGGAACACTGTGGATGGAAGGAGAGTGGGTGCCACTGCCATGGCTGCCAGAAGTAAAGCCATTGGAAGAGAGCTCACCACCGCTCAGGTTGTAGAGGGCAGAGGGGGGGATGCCGTTGTCGGGAGGGGTGTAAGGATGACCGAGGGAGGCAGTGGTGTAGTTGGCAGAGGGAGTGTACAAGTACTCACCAAGGGTGTTGGTCAAGTTGAGGGTGTTGAAGTCAAGACGGGGAGATGAAGACGAGAGACCTGGCACTTGGGAAAGGTGAGCCAATAAGGCAACAAGATATAAATGGTACATACAGGCCATGGTCGAGACACCATAGGGAGACTGGCGGTTATTATTAGACATGGCAAGGACAAACAGTGGAGGAGTACTCACAAAAGCGAAGATGAGATGCCTTACAAGAGGGAGAGACAACAGAAAGTGACCTATTGATAAGAAGTCAGACAGCGTCAGGCCACAGCAATTGAATTACTCATGAAAGTCTAAGATTCAGAGGTGGTCAATTAACAGGAGCATGTGGAGAGTATGATAAATGAATGGAGTAATAGACAAGCCGACGATTCAAAGTCAGAGGGAGTTGAGATTGAGTCAAGGCTACATTGCAAATGAGTGTCAATGGCCACGGGAAGAAAAAACAACCGTGGAAGGCCTGGGCATGGGTATATAAGATGCTGAGTCATTGTTTGGCATTGTATCACATTATAACTTTATTTAGAAGGTGGCTCATTATCACGCTAAGTCTAATTCATCCCCAGGATCATCTACCGCAGGATCATCTACCACATCGGTTGACTTAGGCTCATAGCCTCGCTCTTATCTGAGCAGATTCTGCCCCTTCTCAACCCCCTGCTGCTACACCATCACCCCCAGTACATCCAGATGCTGCTCAGGACATCAAGATGGCAGAGACACCAGAAGGTCTCATCCACTGGCAAGACATGCTCAGATCCAACATCCCCTCACCACACGGTGCTCTCAATGGCAGGTCCACCTCCCCAGACACTCCCGACACCAATGCAGATGGCGACGTGAATATAACCCAAGCGACACACGTCAATGGTCACACAGATACGGTCAACGTTAAGCTCAACGACTTGTGCGCCACACACTGTTCACCTAATCACCTTGGCTCACCTCATCAAGCTGACGTAGATGGGCCTCCGCCAGCAAAAAGGGCATGCAAGCTTTCTGTCAATGCTGATCTGGCCTCTATTGCCAATGTGAGTCAAGCCTTTGTCCTCTCATTCTTGCATACCGATGATCGGTCATTCCATCAAGACTGCCTCTCCCCCTCCTACTACTGGCTCTTCCATTCAGATGAATGAAGAAGCCGCCCCCAGTCCTATCCCCGCCCCACCAACCCCAGTTGGCACAGCTACACTGAGTGGCACAGCATCAGTTCTGTCTTTCCGCTGTCCGCTCATTGAGAAAGATGAAATATGCCATGCCATTCCTTTATTCCATTGACCCCATTGCCCTGAACATCCCTCACTACCCTACTATCATCAAGAACCCAATGGATCTTGGGTCCATTGAGCGCAAGCTCATGTCTTCCAATCCTCAAAAACCCGACCCAAATCCCAATAACCCTCGTTACAACAACATTGACGAATTCATTGTTGATGTTCGTCATGCTAGGTCAAACTGCCCATCAAAATTGCCACTCCTCTGCCTCCACCTCCTCCACCTACCAAGAAAGCTCCCGCACTGCCTGCCCCTGCATGACGCACGTCCACCTCAGTCTCTGTGATTCGTCGCAACAACATTGAGCAGGCATCTGCACGTTCAAAGAGAGAGATCCACCCTCCTCCCCTGAAGGATCTACCATATTCTGATCCACCAAAGAAGCTGCGGAAGGCAAAGGTAGTCAAGGATGATGGTACGGCAGAGCAGCTCAGGTTTTGCATCAAGCTCTTGGCAGAGTTGCAATGGAAACAACACTGGACTGTCACTCATTCGTTTTACAAGCCAGTTGGTTAGTGTCACATACCATGCGTTCCATCTTACCACTGATCAAACCACTATAGATCCGGTCAAGCTGGAGATTCCAACGTACTCCAGGATCATCAAGAAGCCAATGGACCTGTCTACCATGTGGAAGAAGTTGGAAAACCGCAAGTACCTGAATGCATCCAAGTTCTTCGATGATTTCAAGCTAATGATTCAAAATTGCTTCACTTTTAACCCTGCTGGCACGCCTGTCAATCAAGCAGGTATCGAGTTCCAATGCCTCTTTGATGAGAAGTGGAAGAATCTCCTACCACTGCAGGAAGCGAGCAGGGAGGAAGAGGAGGAGGATGAAGACGAGTCAGAGGAAGAACGCAACCATGGGTTGATGTGCATGACACCACTTCCATATTGACATATTGTCATACACAGGTAGGATTGCGACAATAGAGGCATAAATCGAGTCAATGCGAGGCAACCTGCTCACACTGAAGAGTCAACCTCAAAAGGAGAAGAAAAAGAAAAAGAAGAAGTCGAAACCCACAGCCGCCTAGACCTCCAAGTCTGCTGCCTCTCATAATGCCAAAGTTGCTAATGCTGGAATGGCACTGTGAAACGGAAAGCAAAAAAGCAGATTGCAGATGATAATATGCTGTCATTTGGACCTGAGTGAGGCGATAACGCAACTTGAAGGGCCAAGGTTGGAGAGAGTCATTCAAATCATTCATGAAGGTGTCCCCGAGATTCATGACATGAGTGGTTCTGCTCCATCAAGGATGCAACACGTCCGACTATATTTTCAGAGCACTGAAGAGATTGAGATTGAGATTGATCTTCTATCTATAAACGTCCTCATCAAACTGTACATGTTACATAGTCAGCTAATTCTAGTCAACTGGTTGTGTTCCGTCTAGAGCAAGTAGAAATGCTGTCACGTCATGTAACATGAAACTGAACAATGATATTCACGACACAAGCTATTACTGTAACATGAGGAGTATTAGCAAAAGATCCAAGTGTGATCACCCCCTGGTCCTCCCGGAGCGCCTTGCTAAAGTAGCGGAGGTGGGTGCATCACTGCCAATGTCATTGTCATTGACTATAGGGGTCTCCTTACCCTTTCCCTTACTACACTGTGATTTGCAGCTTCCCCCTTTGTCTTTGTCTGTGGCCGAACCTCAGGCTGGTCAAGTTCAACACCAACATCGACATTTTCAGGAACAATGGGGGCAGGAGCAGGAGCAGGGGCAGGGGTAGGGGCAGGGGCAGGGGCAGCAGTGGGAGCAACAGGAGCTGAAATAGAAGGATTTGGAAGGTTGTTATTGATCATTTCCAGACCCGGAGCTGCACCAGCAAGAGGCACTGATGCAGAAGCCTGATCTTGTAGACTGGGACCTCCATCTGCGAATGCCCGCTCGAACTCGGCCTCCCAATCAAGGTCGTCATCGATGTTTGCTGCTAGCTTCGAGGATGACAACATTGTGTTGGAGCTATCCAGAAAGAGCGCGTCATTGAAGAACTGGAATACAGCTTTGGCCCAGGGGGTGCCAGAAAGGAGCTGCTTGCAGAAGTAGTTGTGGTATGTATAGTACAGTATGCCTGTCTTTTCGCCAACTTGATAGAAGTCGGCTGGTCTGGACACCACTGCAGAACTTTGAATAGTAAATTTGACTGAGCAATAGTCTGATGAACGGATGCAGGAGGGGAACTTACCATGGTTCCAAAACTCTTGTGAGCCATCAATCCTTGCAAATCTGTCAGAATGAATTGAAACAACTCGGTCTTCATGGCATCTTCAATCAAGAGAGGAGAAGCCCAGCGTTCTGCGCAGTTAAGGTCAACATGTGGGTTGGTCGACAGAGGGAAGATCTCCATGTTGAGCCAAAAGCAGTGGGTCATGGAGAATTTGTGGCCGAGTGTGCGCATAGCATTGTTCTGAAGCTCGATAGTCATTTTGGTTTTACTGAGGTTGGCTACCTTTTTCCTTCGTGTCTTGGCCTCTTGGGTGTCATGGACAGCGACCTGTGTCTCTAACATCTTGTACTTTCCACAGAGCGTGACCAAGGTCTTCTGAGATTCAACCAGCACCTGAGCAGTATTAATACAAAACATCAGCAGAATCAAAGACAATATGGATGGGAACAGACATTACGCAGTTCCTTACTTGTAGTGTTATCACTTGGGTGGGCGACAACGGAACAGATGGCCTCAAAATCACTGCCATCCAAGTTGGAATTGTCGGAATCAATATTGTCCAGGTCGAACTCATCATCACTGGTGGCCTAGGGCTGGGGATGATCTTGAGGAGGCATGAGCTCAGAGAAGAGTAGATTGACTGGTGTAATTATGAAGGACAGTATGCCAACCGCTCTCTACACACCAGATAGATTTGAGGTTAAATACACCTGCATTGTGATGGAGACTGAATGCTACTCACTTTGACTATCTGGAGCAATCAGCATTGTGTTCAGCTTGGCCAACGCAGAATGGTAAGTTGGATGTAAAAAGACATTGTAGTATTATGAGTAATGATTTGACTCACAATATAAATATCATATGGATCTCGATGGTTGGCATTGGAGTGGAATGGCCCTTGATACACATGTTAGGCATATTCCCATCAACTGGACAATGGGCATGTGATCGTGATGGCTGTGTCCAACCCACATGAGATAGATGTACAAATATTAATAAGTGACGAGACACAATGATATTATCTACGAGAAGTCGAACAATATGTACACTATTATTATATAGTCCAATCAAAGCTGCTTGGCATGGAGAAACAAGTCACCATCTACATAGTCAACGAGGAAGAAATTACCAGTGTGTTTGAAATCAGGTACAAGGAAGGCACCATGAATAATGGGCTGGAGAGAAATAAACTCGGATTGTGCTGCAGGATGAGCCCAGAGGTGGGTAAAACCAAGATCACTGTCGAGTGTACGTTTGATCCCTGTAGGGGCATCCATAGGCTGTATCAATGCAAGGTCCAAAGGGGTTTGATTGTCGTTTAGGACATAATGAAACATCAAGAGAAGGTGAGCAAATATGTGTGTACTGTTTCCATGCCTGTCTTGGGTATGGATGAGCACATGATCGTAGCGCTGGCTTCCATGGAAGCTCGGGTTGCATTGAAGGTAGTCGGTTGCTAGTTTCCAGTCCACTGTGGACTCATAGTTGACTTTGAGATACTGGAATTCTTGTACCTGTTGAATGACGCAAATGTGTGAGATTCGAACATTTCTGTGTGATCGGATGACTGTTATTGAAGTGTACCTTATCTTCACGACCCGGGGTGAACCATTCTCCACCAGATGAAAGTGGGATCCCATGGGTATGTGCGAATGTGTTGATGAAAGTGACAAACTTCCTATGGAAGTCTTGGAAGGCCGGGTCTGAAGAGTGTTCTTGTTCTATGGTGCCGAGTGTCGTCAGTTTCTGTGGGGCACCAAGGTAGATATGAGTAATGTCTGGCATGGAATCGAGGTCTCCTTCGTCATCCTCGATGTCAGCGGATGGGTCAAGGGTGGCTTTGTGTCATTGTTCGTCTAGATGTTTGATATGGCTGTGGATAAACTCACAGACAATCGTTCTCTGATCTAATTTTGCCAGCTAGTAAGTGTGATCAGTATCATAGACCCCTGAAGTTCAATCCGAGCACATTGACATACCTGTGCAGAGGTATCCTTTTGGTTTGTTTGACAGAGATATGCTCGTTGGATCGGGCCGTGCTGCTTCTCATTTGGGTGTGTACTGAAGTTGTGAATGGCACCCTTCTGGTGAATGTCATCAGGTGCGTATATGGCTAAGTGTGCCTTCGGGAAATTCCAGTTTTTGGTTAAGCCTTCTCCTTGTAACAAAATGCACTTCTGTCGATGTAATTAAAGTCCATCAAGGATGACTTAAAAGATTATACTCACCTCGAGAACTTGCTGGAACTCAAGCAGCTTATCTTTCGCAGCGGCTAGAGTGGTCTCTGTCTGAACATTGAGGGTGAGATACATATGGTATTGCATATAGGCCGCAATTGTCTTTAGGAGCGCGTAGCCAACTCGGTCAGTTTCTTGTGTAAGTACATTCTGTGTCATAAATAGGATTTGCTGTTAGAAGGCCAGACGATAAAATGGGGATCGAGCGACATAAGTTCATTACCTTAGCAATGTCAAGGTACTGGTTTCCATCAGAAAAATAGATGTTCATGACTGCCTTGAAGTGCATGAGCTGTCGCCAATGTGGAAATTGGTTGTGTCTAAGGTAACAATTTATTTTAAATGAGATGCAACAAGTATTTTACATTGGGGTATTAGGTGAACTTACTGATCATCCACTTTCTTGGAAGAATCGTGGCTGCGTGCTTCCAATCATGCCTTCAATTCAGAGAATAAGTGGACTCCCCACATTCCGTTGTCATCTGTGTGTAAGGGATCAAAACTGAGTGCTCGGTGGGGGTCAGAATGCTTGACACACCAAAATGTGTTCTGTCAATGGATGTGAACATTATTAGTATCACTCCATCATCAAAATATTGGCTTGGACGTACCTCAACAGGTCGTAAACTCTGACCTTTCAGCACTTCTTCCCCTGTGGCATGGTCTGTTTCCCACTGCTACAGGTAATCAATTGCATCTTGAGGGTTACACATATGGTAGTTTGCTAGATGGTCCTGAAGTTTCTCATGAGGTATGAGATAGCGGGGACAGGGACAATGGGCCTGTATTCCCCGTATCAGTGCCATTATGCATCTGGAAACAATGTCTCATATTAGATATTGTTACAATACATAATAAGCTGTACTTACTGTTCCTCGTAATCTGCCGACAGAATCAAGATAATTGGATATAGTATATGGAGAATCTGGTTGAAGCATTCATATGCAAATCCCACTCTCGACAGTTCAGCAATCGATTCCAGGAACTTAAAGAAAGATTTGTGCCAAACGACATGCTTTAAATTGGTGTAAGAAAGCTTTCTGTCTTCTGCCATGTCGTCAGGAGCCTGACAAACAGATTGATCTGTATCGCATCAAACTGTACTGACAACCAAGCAACACACAATGGGTAAGAAACCGACAACACGACCTTCTCCCAAGCCGTCACCATTCCTAATATTCATGGGAAGGTTTGCACAATGGGTGATAACCGGGTAAGCCTTGACATTGCCCAAAGCTGTAAGATGACTCTTGTCAGCATAGAGAATGAAAGTGAAGGGAGTGCTGTTCTCCCCCGGTAATTCTGTCTAACATAGAGTGCATTCTTGTCAGTAGTAATAGAGTATTATAATGAACCTTATGATACTTACTTGAACATCCCACCAATGATCAGTGGTCCACGGTTCATGAATGAAGTGCTTGAATCTAGTACCATCGTGTTTGTATAGGCATTGAGCATCCCACATGAAATGGGGAGCAAGTAAGGGATCTTCGAGAAGATCCAAAGCCCAGTCCCATAGTGGGCGACCGTATACATTGAATTCCAACCTTTCTTTCTTATATGGTACTGAGATTGTATGCTCCTGGAGCTGTATAATATCCATAGTAACATCAGATCCATGTCATACAGGATACAGGCTAGCTATGTAAGTGAACATGACATACAGGTGTCAATCATGGAGCAACGCGAGACCAGGCATTTGTGACATCATTGGATGACTTCAGTGTAATGCCAGAGTTTCCCGGCCCATTGGTGATTGACCAGATGAGCATGAGCAAATGATTGACCTGCTCCTTGCTCATAGCAGACTGGTGTGTAAGCTCAGCAAGCTCGAAGTCAACACGAGACAAAAATGGGGCCCATGGGGTATCATCGGGCAAGGTAGGTTGGAACGCCCGATGGCCATAGCTAGAGAACGATTCATACTTGGTCACACAACCACTCTTGGGATGATACTCGGTTTTGAAGCTGTTGGGAGCAGTGTTGGCAGTCGCTGCAAAGGGGTCTTGTTGTTCCATGAAAGATTGCCTAGGAAGTTCATCCCCATCCATTGCATATGCGATGCTTTCATGAGAGCATTATCAATCAGAACCTGTCAAAGGGTAGGTTAATTTAAAGAGATCATGGTCATTACTTGCACATCAGAAAAGGATCTAGAGCTGGAACTTACGCTGTCGTGAGTCCATGCTCATCTTATCACTCCCAAGAGCACCGATGTCGGCGATCTCTGAATCATTGTTGTGCATGTCATGGCCTAGATTGATGTTGGCAAGCAGTGGGACATCAACACCATTGTCAATGGCATCTGATGGATCATCTGAATCGGGTTGTTCTGCAGTTGAAGTAGAGGGCCTTGTCACCAGCCGCCGCTGGAGTTTTTCGAGTTTCTCTGTGTAATATAGGTCTCTGTTTAATTCACTACTCCCCAGACATCAAATATAGATACATACTCTGGGCCTTAAGTCGGGCTTTGACTACCTGCGCTGACAACTTGAAGTACTCCTTCTCCTGTTCTTTCTTCTGTCATCTACTCGCACAACTAAGTTCATGTGGCTTAAGACCTTGTCGGGAGAATTCCTTGTTACAGTATTGACAGGGTATCTTTTCAGCTTTGCCCTTCATATGATATGTACATTTGGATGGCATCGTATGTGACAAAAAGGTATATGGGGCTGATTACAAGGAGTGGTGTGAGATCGTTACAGAGGGATAAGGATAAGAAATATCGATACATGGTTACAATGCCTTGGGAATCAGGTTCAGCCGTTCCCACCGCATTGCAATATGCTGTGGCCCTTGGAATTCCCTGAAGTTAACAAATTATTAATTACAAGGACGTTGCAATATGCTGTGGCCCTTGGAACTCCCTTGAAGTTAACAAATTATTAATTACAAGGACATTACAAGTCGCTTCCATATATGTCTAAATATGGCAGGATTGGAACTAGGGTTACAAAATTTGTGATATAAAGGTGCTTACTACTACTAGTAAGTGAAACACCTCTGCACTCCAAAAACCATTTCTTCTGACCTTAATACCTATATCAAGGATTCCCCGCAGCATGAATACCTCCCAGTCGTCAATGCTGTGCCAGTGGATGCAATCACTTGGGTCACGCGTAAAGGGACCAACTGGGCTCTCAGATGGCTTTTGGAGCCACGCTGGATGCTCAGCCTGAGCATGACAACCCACACCCAACAGATGCATTAACACTAAGAAAAACCAACAGGGTTTCAAAATGGAAGAGCTCAAATCCCAGATTTTGGATGCTGTGCAGGGTGATGCCTTTACATACCTCGCTACCACCCTCATTCAGTTCCACAAACGCACCCATACCTCACCCATAAGTTCCTTCATGCAGTTTGTCCAGCTCGTCCCTGAACAACAGCAAAAGGAACCTCTCACCGAGGAATTCCAGCTTCTGGTACTCAACATGTGCGATGTACTTGTCAGGTCTCTGCTCACCTATGCCAGCTCCAAGCTGCACAAGGTCAAGCAGAGGCAAGAAGACCTGCTCGCGAGCGTTCAGATGGATTGGTTGGGGATGTTTAGGTCTGTCGCCCCTGCCAGCAGTGAAATCGAAGGTCAACCCACATCATGGAATGATATCGCCATGCTATATTCTCTCATCAGCATCCTCTATGCTTCACTTCTCCCTGAACGTGCGCTACAATTTTGGCAAACTCCTGTCCTTCTTGCAATGGGCTGTGTGGTCTGCCCAAGTCCGGGATGTGGATATGACCATGGCATTGTATGATATGCTTTTAGGTCTCACAAAGGGTCAACAATGTAGTGAGCTTGCATATAATTTCCTCGCTTGTGGTGGCAGGGAAGCGATACCAGGTAGTAGCCTACCCGGTTCCACTGGTTCATACAATGCCGGCCCTTCAATATCATGGTCTACGATCTTTGCCCTTCTCGAGTCCTGGACCTCCCCTGCTCCGAGTCCCCGCACGAACCAGCCTCCTTCCCTCGCTGTGTCATTTGACAGATTCGGCTCTTTTGCCACCTCTCAACCTCATCCACCTGCTCAACAACCCCCTCAACATATCCCCATCAGACCAAAGGATGTACTTTTCGCTCAATCCTTTCTCCACCTTCTCTCCACTGTGGCAACGAGCTCCATCGCTGTGCATCTTGCCATCTCTTCCAACACCCAATTTTGCACTATCCCAACTCTGGTATTGCCCATTCCTCTGGGTATACCTCTTGAACTCAAAGGGGCCATCTTTGATGTGCTCGCTGCCTTTTGTGAGCCTGGAGTGGGTGTTGCGGGTGTAGATATTTGCAAGAGTGTATGGACACTGATGGAGAGAGTTGAGGTGATCAATGTGTGTGTGCCTGTATCTGGCCGGGCAGTTGGTGCAGCTGCCATTCTACCACCTGTAAAAGGGGTCGAACTGGAATTAGATGAAGTGGAGGCGGTATACAAGTTATACCCCACTACCATTCCACTTTTGAACCTGCTGGCTATGCTGTTGCATATGCCAAAGAGACTTTCCCCATGAAGTCTGTTGGCAGATGCAGAGCTGCTCAATACGATTCCTGAGTCTCTGGGCCAGCCTTACCGCCTACCTGGAATTGGTCCCTATGTCAGCTTCATGGTGGATAATGTATTTGCAGGACTGCCATGCCAAGAATACACATGACACTCCTGGTTTCGAAGTGCTGACTTGCCTGCTCATGAATTCCCCTCTCCAATCCACTATCCTTTCCTACATTGTTGACAGTGTTGAAGGCTTTGAGCACAAGCTCCCTTCTGAAGAGCCTTACTTCTTGCTCACAATCATTCGCATCCTCCACATCATTCACTGAGTGCTCGAGATTCAGGACGTCTTCCTTGACATATTGGTTCCCATCCTTTCTGAGTTTTACAGCGCACCATTCATGGAGACTGTCCATTCAAGGTCCTTTTACACATGGTTCGACCCAGTGCTGACGTATGGGACCAAGTATACCCCTGCGATTGCGACATAGTCATATATCCAGCATACAGAGCTTGTCCTTCTCACTATCAGGATCATCTCCCAGCTCTCTTGTTCGACGTCCATCACAAGCCTGCTCACACTCATCGAATACAGTCCCAATTCTGAGCGCATCCTCAGCAGTTTCAGGCAGCTACTGGACATTGATTCATTGAATGACATCAATATGGCCGAAACAACTGCAGAGCATAGTACCGGTGCTGGTGCTGCAGACAGAGAAACCCGAGAGCTGCTGGATCAAGCTATCAGGATCACAATCCTTGACCTCCTTATCTGTAACATGGAATGTGGAACAATGTACCCCAATTTCGGCCATTTCCTCTTGTTTGGCAGTGCAGAGAGTGAGCACCAGATTCAAGACCCACATGCAATTGGCACATGCCAGACCTGCGTGCATGTCATCCTCGATCTTGTTGATGTTGGCATACCGCAGATGAGAACCAAAGGCAAGGATGGAGAACGACAGCCCAAAGCAGCGATGCATGCAGAACCACTTTTCAATGTCCTCCCAGTGCTGAGTGTGCAGTGTTACCATATCATCTACCAGCTCTGCGCACACCCTCATACATTGGATGCAACCATGCGAGATCTGCAGATGAGGGAAGACTTTTTTGCGGGTCATCTCACAGTAATCCTGTCAAAGGTTCCGGAGGTGTCCCAGGAGCCATTCATTGAGGTCATGTAGTACCACGATGGATCACGTGTGCTGACGAACATGTTGACACTTTGGGCATTCATCAACTTGCAATCGATTACGCAGGAAGAGCACAGCACTGCCAGGGATCTGAAGTATCCTACTCGGGACACAGTATAGTGCTGATGAGACATACACATTATCACAATAGATATAATCTAGCACACACAATTCAACGAATCTCTACTCTGAATTGGTGCCACAAGGTCAATGTGACGACAAAAGATTCTCACTGTACAGTTGATTGTGAAAAGTTACTTGCTGTTGTCAGTATGCAATTTATCAATGCTGCGACAGCAGAGAACATTATGAGGCTATTGCGCAATGGTAATAAGTATATTTGAACGATGTAATCAGTAGGAGATTTCTCGGCAAATAGTTATTATGAAATCGCACATGTGGTTTCACATCCTGCAGTCACTTTACACCGATGGTATTGACAAGCCTGTGTGTATTTGGTCCAATTGAATGGGATGACCCCGGTCAGGCCCGTTGTGCATGGGGATGATAGAATAGCGATAGTTATGATTAGGCCCGAAGTAGATAAAAGCCTAATATATCGAGTGGGCCTGACTTAGACATAGTTGTAGTTGGGCTGAGTATATCAAGTAGGCCCGACTTTCACAGGGTGGTGGTTGGGCTGAGCAAATCGAGTGGGCCTGGTTTCTACAGGGTGGTGATTGGGCCAAATATATTGAATGGGCCTGACATCTGCAGAGTGGCAGTTGGGACAAGTAGGTCAACTGGGCCCGACCTTCACAGGGTGGTGATTCGGCCGAACATATCAAGTTGGCCTGACATCTACACAGTGGTGGTTGGGCCGACTGTATCGAGTGGACCTGACCATCACAGGGTGATGATTTGGCCGAATGCATTGAGTCAGCGTGACTTCTACAGAGTGATGGTTGGGCTGACTGTATCAAGTGGGCCCAACCATCACAGGGTGGCAATTGGGTTGAATGTATTGAGTGGGCCTGACCATCACAGGGTGGTGATTTGGCCGAACATATCAAGTGGGCCTGACTTCTACACTGTGGTGGTTGGGCCAACTGTATTGAGTGGGCCCGACCATCACAGAGTGACGATTGGGCTGAATGTATTGAGTGGGCCTGATTTCTACAGACTGGTAGTTGGGCTGAGTGCATTGAGTGGGCCCAACCATCACAGGGTGATGATTCGGCCGAATGTATCGAGTTGGCCTGACTTCTACATGACGGTGGTTAGGCCGAGCACATTGAGTGGGCCCGACCATCACAGGGTGGTGATTGGGCCAAATGTATTGAGTGGGCCTGATTTCTACAGAGTGGTAGTTGGGCCGAGTGCATTGAGTGGGCCCGACCATCACAGGGTGGTGATTCAGCTGAACATATTGAGTCAGCCTGACATCTACACAGTGGTGGTTGGGCCGAGTGCATTGAGTGGGCTGGACCATTACAGGGTGGTGATTGGGCCGAATGTATCGAGTGGGCCTGATTTCTACAGAGTGGAGGATGGGTCAAGTGCATTGAGTGGGCCTGACCATCACAGGGTGGTGATTCGGCCGAACATATCAAGTGGGCCTGACTTCTACACAGTGGTGGTTGGGCCAACTGTATTGAGTGGGCCCGACCATCACAGAGTGGCGATTGGGTTGAATGTATTAAGTGGGCCTGATTTTTACAGAGTGGTAGTTGGGCCAAGTGCATTGAGTGGGCCCGACCATCACAGGGTGGTGATTCAGCTGAATGTATTGAGTGGGCCTGACATTTGCATGATAGTGGTTGGGCCGAGTGCATCAAGTGGGCCCGACGATAACAGGGTGGTGATTGGGCTGAATGTATTGAGTGGGCCTGATTTCTACAGAGTGGTGGTTGGGGCGACTGTATTGAGTGGGCCTGACCATCATAGGGTGGTGATTGGACCAAATGTATTGAGTGGGCCAGACCTCTCCATGATAGTGATTCGGCCGACGGTATCAAGTGGGCCCAACCATCACAGGGTGGTGATTTGGCCAAACATATTGAGTCAGCCTGACTTCTACACTGTGATGATTTAGCCCAGTGGATCGAGTGGGCCTGACCTCTACAAGGTAGTGGTTTGGCTGAATGTATAGAGTCGGCCCGATCCTAACAGGCAGTGATTCAGCTGAATATCGAGTCGGCCTGACTTCTACAAGTGGTTGGGCCGAATGTGTCAAATAGTAGGGCCGATGACCCCAAGGCATACTCCCTGCCAACGGCCATTTCAGAACAAGCATTTCATTTCAACCATACACATTGTCTGTCCATCACTAATGAACATGAGGTCAGGAATGCGACCACAATTACTCCCCAATCATGAGGGAGTATCCATATCACACAACTCCTTCTGTAATCTATCTAATGACTGCAATAACACCTTTTGCTTGCTAAGAAGCTGCACCTGCTTCCATGCAGCATCTATGGCTATCTCCATAGAAGCCTGCATAGCATATTTGATCAGCATGTCTCTTCTCTGTGGAACCCGCAGATGATGATCCAGCCTGTATGCCCTGTCCATGTGCTCCATTGCCTCACACCACTTTGCCATCTCTGAGAAAGCTGGAAAGGGTAATGATTTAGTATACTACCCAGCTGAATCAAAAAGTACACACCAATTGGCCGAAAGGTATCTCATGGCAATACAATTCCTATCTCCTTCATGAGATCCACCAGATCAGTGATGTCAATATCATCTTAGCATATGGAGTATGTCAGACACAGTGGGGGAGTTCATGACATCACATACCTCATTCCTCAGTCCACGTATCTATTTCATATATTTGGTGATGCCTCTGCTCTGCTATCAGCATTCTGTTTGCCCAAGATGTCTCCCTATTGTTATCACTCATTCCCACCTGTTCTGGGATTGGGCTATGGTTCATCCTTGAGGACTCATTTGCCTCGGCCATCCTGTGGTCCACACATGACGCATCAGCAACCTTGGCCATTCTATGATCTGGGTCTGGAAATGGTGGTGAAACAACTCTAAAGGACTCCCACTTAAGTGAAGCCTTTGTGCTAGGTTGCTTGCACAGAGAAAAAGACAAGATGAGAGAAGTAGAGTTGCCTGTAGGGGAAACTCCAAGAGAACAAGACTAGTGTTCTCTGGCACTGAATTGGGGTTTATATAGTAAGTACAAGAGTGCACAAACCATGCTGTGCTACTGCTATATATAGTAAATATGCCAGACACTGGGTCACGTGATATACCTGTGTACATAGCCTGGCATGCGTGATGTGTATGTATATGGCAGCATGAGGCTGCGGTGTGGATCTAATGTGAATGAGAAGCATAGATGTGGGAGATTAGATACACATGTGTGATAGAAGCGATGAAGCGGATATGCATGTGAATGCGTGAAAGGGAATAGATAGGGGTTGAGAATGAAAGAAAAACAATAAGTCTGTTAAGCTTGAGTAGTGATCGTAACACTTTCCCCATCCTATGATCAATGGTAACAGGTGGTGGTATGGGCAGCCAAATGTTGGGTAATGTTTCCAATGTTTCCAATAAATGTGGGAAGCCTTGTTGAGGGAGGTCCGGGGGAGGTTCAGAGGGTATCCATAAATGGTCGCAACCCATGTTGCTTAGTGGGTAAACATCTGGAAACCTCATGCAATGTTTTAGTCAGTGAATAACAAGAATTACTATACCACCTACTCATTTACATCCATTCTGACATGGAGTGTGTCAAAATCATCTTTCCTAAGCAGTATGAGAAACGGTTACATTGTGGTAGGCCCGAGACTTACCTTGGGACAACATTCAGTTGTCCTTGACATTCTGTTCTGGCAAAGCTTCACCCAGAATCAGCACTATAACCTGCGAAAAACCATTAACCCCAAACCTTTGTTGGACATTGCCTGTGTCTCAGTGAAGTCGGCGAGGATGCTTGGTCAGGACCAGCTTGCTCTGTGATGGACACAAGTGAGACACAGGAAACTCAGATGGTATGCGTGACCGATGCATACCTGGTACTTCAAATTGCACCTGCTTCTTTATAGTATTGAGAGTGAAGGGCTTCTAGTGGAAGTGTAGGATGCATTTGTTTGACAACAACCTTACCTTGGTCCACAATCGTGGGAGTTTCTGTATGGCCGGAGACACTCCAAGCACCGCAGAACAATGCGGCTAAATGGCATAACCCACTGAGGTAAGGAAATTCCATGACCAAAACTCAGCCATGTGCTTCACAGTCAACTTTGTCCTTGTCGTCATTCAACCTCTCCACACACCCCTTCTCACACCCCTACTATGTCCAACGACACATTCACTCAAACTGTCATCAACGACACTAGTGAAGCTGTGCGCAAAATCTTCACCGACCACATCGCAGTCCCCACACTGGTCAATGAATGTGCTCAAGCATGGACCACAGGAATTTGAGAGATGAGGGAGCAATTGGTGAGTACAACCCATTTTTCCATTTCAGCACACAACTAACAAACTACAGGCATTCGTGGAATCAGTGTTGCAAGATGAAGTCAGGGTCCCACGATTCCTGATCTCCTTGCACATGCACCTCAGTGCCTTGCAACCTGGGCAATGGCCACAGTGGGCTGCCATCCATCAGGGCAACATGTCCCTCAATCCCGACCACCCCTGGCTTCAAATGTGCACACCTACCCCCCCCATCACAACCACAGCAATCTCAGCCAAGGCCACATCATCCTCGGCACCCACTATGTCCTCGGCCATACCGACTCTGGCAGTTATTCCACCCGCCTCTTCCACAACACTGTCTGCGCCCACCAGCACTCCCTCCCCTATCAATCCCAAACCTTAGCCCACCAAACGCCCCTCCCAATCTGACAAACCTGACAATGCCAAGCGCAAGGCAAAAGCAAAGGACCAAGTGGCTGATCCTGCGCCATCTACCGCTTGCCAAACCCGGAGCAGAGGATGCTCGGTTGTATACCCCAATCCCAAAGGAAAAGGAAAAGGAAAAGGCAAGGCCAAGCCAATATGGTGCAATGACAGTGAGGATGACAGTGAAAAGGATTGGGAGAGTCAGATCAGCATCAATAGCGATTCAGAGGAGAACCAGGCCAACGAAGAGACTCGGGAACGCTCTCAGCAATGGACAACATCCATCAAGGGAACTCAATGTGGCAAGAGTCGCGTGCGATCCAAGGTACCAGAGGCCTCAACCATGACCAATGACCCAAGCCCATTGGAGAAGAAGGGTGATTGCAACCAATGCATCAGGTTGCAGAGAACCTGTGTCCCCATCGAGGGCCAGGCCTGCCGGGACTGCTATAATAGCAAGGTAAAGTGTACCATGGTCAAGATCAAGAAACACGCATGCTTGGTCTCCCGGCCATGACCAAAACAGACATTGGTCAAAAGGCCCTCCTCGCCTGAGCCATCTGTTGCAGCATCATCCAAGCTCCCAGAGCGTCCTCGATCCTCATCAACATCACCAAAGTCGCCATCTGAAGGGAAACTCCAATCAACCTCGCCTCCCCCCCAAAGCGAACCAAATGTGCACCTTGAAGGATCTTCAAGCTGGACAATGCACCATGTCCAACAGCAGTGGTAACATGCGTGCAACAAACGGGTGCACACAAACAATGTAAGTCTTAGTCACTGTTCAATTTCAGACACACACAGGGCTAATTAGCTTTCAGTGTTCGACGGTGTTGTCATTCAGTTGCAGAAGGGATCTGCACTCATTGTCCCCATGCCAATTGCCCAATTGACATCCAGCACAGCTTTGATGTCCTGTCGGGAACATACAGCATCCGAGTCAACTGACGTTGTCACCCGATCAGCATTCAACAAGCTTCAGGATATGTGCCAGCAATTGTGCAACCAACAGGTGGCACATGAGCAGGTGGTCAGGGCACTGCAGGACCGTCTTGCAACCACGGAACAGGCCCTTGAAACCTTCGGCCATGTCCTACAGCAAGTTTGGCTGCAGGTAGGTCGGGAAGGCAGCTCAATCTCAAACTTGTGATATCCATTTTCTGGAGGTTCCGGGGATTTCAGAGTTCCCTCACATCTACAGATGCCACAGCACACGTCTCCCACCCCTCCTCCCTCTTTGCCAACCCCTCATGCCATCGCCAGTGCCCAAAGTCAGCACATGTCCCCCTCATCCCCTTGCCCACTGTTCCCTGGGCCATCAACACCAATGGCTGCTCTTCAGCTGAGCCCCTTCCTCTCCCCAGCTCCCGAAACATTCGGCACAATGCCAGTAATATGCCAGACCCAGCCCAGCCCTTTTCTGACGCCGGTAATATGCCAGACCCAGCCCAGCCCTTTTCTGATGCCGACTACAACAGGCCCTAGCACGACTCCGATGATTCCTCAGAATCCCCTGCCAGATATCACCCCTCTTGGCAGCCCATGCTTTGGCACAGCAGAGCCCGATGGTAGCTCTTTGTTGCTATCTTCCGGAATGGACACTCAGCCATCCGGGTCCATGGAATGTGACGAAACAGTGACCATTGCTATTGGCCTGGTCTCCTTGCAGACTTATGGGCAGGATTCAGACAAGGACACAATGGGTGTTGATGGGGCCGACATGGACATTTAAGTTGTAGTTATGTAGATCCTTCTGGTTTGCTCATTTCATCGCTCATATCTCCATAATCGAACTTTGTAATTACATACTTTGTACATATATCACACCTATATCTGTAAATACAATGGACTTTTGACAATGATCATCGACCGAGAGTAACACATCAATTCCGTTTCTGTTTGCTAGGAGTGTGACTGTCATTGGCCCCTTGGCATTTCTTACTCATCTGTTTAACTGGTATCTTATAATCAACATCCACAGGCACGGGGACTTGTCGAACACACTCCGATCTTCTTGGTGTGTTTGCATCTGGCATTGTTCCACTTTCTGGAATGTCCATCTCAGCCGGCCTGTCTTCATCGGTCCTCCTAGTGTGTTTGACATTCATCATATCTTGTACCTTGTTCGATACTCAGTCAGTGTCACGGATCTGCTGTCTAGATATCTGTTCACGGGATGCTGCTACTCTGTGGTCTGGTCCTGTATGATCAGCCACCTTCGCCGCTCTGTGTGTGTCAGCTTGTGAGTGGCTGACCTTGTCCTGGTCCAATCCTTGGGCAGGAGGCAAGCATTGATCAATCTTCCCAGATGGATCTGTTGGCCAATCGACATGTATTTGCTCAGCTGCATTAGTACTTCCACTCTCCTGACATTCTGAGAAGAGCTCAAATAAATCAAGTGATCAAACTATTAAAGGCAAATTCTCACTCTCGCCACACTTTTGGGTAATGATATCATTCGGCATTGGCAGCTTTGGTGGCAATGGTCTCTCAGTTGGCTGAGACCCCTGAAGCTGTGCAGGTAGAGGTACCTTGACTGATTTCTTTGCTGCAAGATGATGAATCAATGAGGTTGGCTTGGTCTGTGCAAGTAAAGGTACGTCTGCCGACCTCTTCATGGCCAACTTGAGAATTGATTGGGTAGGATTAGCTTGCCCGGCTGGGCCATCCCGATATACAGGAGGTTGGTGTACAGTTGGGTTGTCTGTAGCTGTTTTGTAAATCACAGGCACCTCATCCAGCTCCATTGACGAGGATGGAATAGAATTGCTGGGCTCTGGAGTCAATTAGGCTCATCATATTAATATGCTCTCTATGTATATATATCCGATATTCACCTTGTGTTCCTCCTTTAACTACTCACTTTGGTACCTGTTCAGGTTGACCTTACATACCCTTGCTCTTGGGCCCATCACTCGGCTTGGCACCTGTTAATTATGTTCAGCAATCGGACGATATGTAGATATATCTAATGGGTACCTGAATTAAAAATCAGTGCCGGCACTAATTTGAATTGGCTGTCCTTTCCCACCATGGTCGGCCCACCATTCAGCCCCACCTTCAACAAGGGACACATCCTTGCTTGCACCACCTGTGACAAAATCAGGTTCAGCCGTCAGCATACAGATATTCCTCATCCCCTACCTTCAGTTGCTGTGCTAAGGATCTGTCTTAGCGCTGGTGTACATTGCCTTTGTTTACCCTTGCTGATCGGCCAATGGATCTGGGCCAGTCCATCCATCCCCTGCATATCATCCTCGCTCTGCCTCGCCATCTCCTTCTGCTTCTCCTTCTGCTTTCCCTTGCTCTGCTTCCCATTCGATCTGTCAGCTTGGAGGCCAGATTGATCAGCCAGTAATGCTTCGTCATTCGATCCTTCCTGCTCGCTCTGCTGACACGGCGCCGGTGTACATTGCCTTTGCTTACCCTTCTTTGTCGGCCCATGATTTTAGGTAAGTCCATCCTTGTGAATTTGGTGGTCATGATCCTTGCTCTGCCTCAGCACCCCCTGCCCATCCATTCTCACTGATTCATTGTCGCCTTCAAGGCCAGACTGGTCTGCCAGTAGGTGTCTGTTGTTCGGTTGTTCCTGCTCAGCTGACCCTTTGCCACTTGATATAGCCTCTGATGGTGTTAGGTCCTGGAGATCTGAGTCCACGTCAAACTCATTCTCAGCATCAGCAAATCATGACTTAGCTGTGCAGTGCTGTATCACTCTGCACGGTGTGTTACACCTGTCACAGCGTGACAGAAAGGTCTCCCCCTGTGCAGTTGCGGCACAGCAACGGCACAGAACACACAGTGCTGTGCAGATTAAGTAAGCTGTGTGACGCTGTACAAATCAAGCATGGCTGTACTCGCCCACGGACACTGTATGATGTGTACAATGCGTACAGTACTCCATAGCATAAACGGCCTGTGAACGTCTGGAGTGAGCTGTATGTGTCCAAGTCCTGTAGGTATTGTCACACTTCATAGTTCTATGGAAACTGTATGAATTGCACTGTCGTGTCGTGACAAGAGAGGTACTATGATACTACTAGGCACTGGATTTACTCGTCATTGGACTTGTTACCGGACTCCTCATCTCTGGACTCCTCATCACTGGACCCCTCGTCACCAGACTCCTCGTCACCAAACTTCTCCTCATCAGACTTCTCATCATTGGACCCCTCGTTGTTGAGTTGCTGGTCACCAGACCCCTCATTACCAGAGTCCTTGTCAGCAGGCTGTTCATCACCCCGGGCCATCTGCTCGTCACCCAACTGCTTGCTGCCATTCACCAAACCCGACTCTGACTCGGAGTCAGAGATAAGCATGCCAAATTCGCCACCAACTATGTCGTTGTCATCTCCATTGATGTTCAAATAACCATCCCTGTTCACTGGATTAGAAAATCTGCCAGTGTATTTGATTG
>JBBPJQ010000396.1:0-26119 GCA_038088795.1 Boletus rex-veris
GACCTAGACGACGGGCAAAAATTCACGGAGACTTTTCCAGGCTGTAGCAACTCGTACCCTGGTGGGTTCACGTTCATGGACCTATTCTGGCAGGATAAACATGCCAAGGAACAGCAGGAGAACTTGTATTTCCCCTTCGCTTCTGGTGAAGAGTGGCAGTTCTCATCCTGGTGCTTGCGCTTGGGGCTTAGTATGGCAGCTATCGACACTCTGTTATCGCTGAGCATGGTATGTGATCAATATTTTCCATCCTGAACTGTGAATTGACCAACCCAAGATCAAACGACTTTCACTCTCATTTAGAACTGTGAGGGAACTCCGGGCATGTGTGGAGAATCTTCCGTCAGGACTGCCATGGTTGTGCAAACAATTGCAAAGCGAGGCTCCCACCAAGCAGCCTGTCCGTCTGTTCTATCGCCCACCGCTCGAATGCATTCAATCTCTCCTGAGTCATCCTTTGCTTTTCCCCCACATTTCCTTCACCCCACAGAAAGTTTGGACATCAGCCGCCCAGGTTTGTCGCGTATATGAGGACTGGTTGAGTGGGGAGTGTGCATGGGAAATTCAGGTAGGCTTCATCTTCTATCTGTGATCGCTATCTTCATTACACATTCATTCCAGGAAGCACTGCCTGAGGGTGCAACAATGTTGGGTATTGTTCTCTCCTCGGACAAGACAAACATCTCGATAATGAGTGGAAACTGCATGGCCTACCCACTCCTCATCAGCCTCGCAAATATCGATCCTGCCATTCGTTCTAAGATCTCACTGCATACATACCTTCTTCTGGCCCTCCTCCCAATTCCGAAGTTCATCCACAAGAATACTCGTACCCGGAGCCTGCTACACGATAGGCTTTTCCACCAAGCTCTACACAAGGTTCTCGAACTGCTAAATGTTGAAAGGACACGTACTTGATGTCACGTGACCTGCTTATATAATCAGTAAATAGTAGTATATAAGACTCTGCTGAGTCTGAATATGAAGATAACTCTCTTGATCTCTAACCGCTATCATCTCTGAGTAACCCTCTCCAAAGGTAATGCCCTAGAGTAGATTCCCTCTACCTGGTGTCTACATCGGGTAGACGCTATTGCAACAACCATGCTCGTCATCAACGGTGCCACAAACGGGACTGCTAATTTTTGCAAACCAGACACTATATCCCATTGCTCGCCCAGATGCCCTTTTTCCAGTCGCTTGCATCAGGTCCCGTCGGCACCCCTGCCATATACAACCCAAACGCATCCAAGGGTTCACGTTGGTCCACCGTGGGCCTCAGCTCGAGCAACATCGTGAGAATGTATCACTTGACTGTGATTCTTTTGCCGGATGCATCCGTGTTGATCATGGGGTCGAACCCCGATATCGATGTTGAACTCAGTTCGCCCTATCCGACGACTTATACTGCAGAGATCTTTTACCCATCCTATTTTTCGTCGAGCATCCGTCCCCAAGTGACGGGTGTCCCGCAGACACTTAGCTACAGCGATCCCTACTTCAACCTGACTGTCTCTTCAACATCATACACAGGCACCTCTGCCAACGACGCGGCCGCCAACATGACCGTCGTGCTCGCTCGAGGCGGGTTCACGACCCACACGATGAACATGAGTCAACGGTATCTGCAGCTCAACAACACATACACCATCAACAATGACGGATCGTACATCCTGCACGTCTCGCAAGTCCCGCCAAACCCGAACTTGTTGACACCTGGCCTGGCCTTGTTGTTTGTCGTTGTGAATGGGATTCCGAGTAATGGGTCGATGGTGATTGTAGGGACGGGCAATGTGGAAATGCAGCCGACAGCTGCTGCGGTGCTTCTGGCAGTCATGACGGCGACGACGACCAAGACCAAGAAGACGTCAGGCGCAGGACAGGGAGTAGTTGTGAGCACTGTGACGGTGGCGGTCGTTGGGGGTGTCTTGGGCATTGTTGGGTGTCTTTGGTAGGTGTCACTTCGTCGCTCGTCTTGTCGTGTTGACTGATGGCCGGTTGCACAGCTTGATGACATTCTCTCCCTTGATTTGGATATTTTTTTGGACCATCAGATTGTTTTTCTTTTGTATACCGTCATCGTAATGGTTCAATATGTAAAAAGTTAGTAATAGGGTGGACTGGCGTTGGTGTTGTCTTTTTTTAATAGTTGGTGTATTGCATATTTCTTTGAGGTGGAGCTGGGCTCGTGTAAGGGACAAAAAGTACTCTGGACGTTGTAGTGGTATGAGTACTAGTATGGGTACAGTTATTAGGTGTAGCTAGTGTATCAGATATATGAAACTGTATATAGTACTGCTTGGCAGCCAGTGACAGAATGAGAGTTGTTTCCAGGAGGTTCGAGAAGTGGCATTGTCTGCTTGTCCCCAAATTTGTGGGGTGAGCAAATCCATACTAGTATGATACCCTGCTTATCTCACCTTGTACTGAGAGAGTTGGATGATGTCTTAAGGTTGTTCAACCTACTATGTGGTCTTTACTATTGCTGAGAGGAGTCCCATTGATGTTTCAACAACAGTCAGACTGAGAACATCACCTGGTCTCAAAATCACTGTACAGCTTGTTGTGCAAGTTTAAGTTTTTTTTCAATTGTAAAGTATTCACAGAGGTCCACAATATATCATAGGACTAAACTAAAGCAACTTTAAAATTTGATCTGTAGTTGCCTGTACAACTCTGCACAGTGCTGTGCAAGGAGGGGAAAACCTTGCTGTAGTTAAGTCCATAGTAGATCTAGTAGGTTTACTTTATCAAGCAGTCTCACCACACTGGAATTTAGGTGAGTAAAATTAAAAGCAATCTAAAAGTGGCCTGTATGCACAATGTGTCTCACCCAGTGAGAGTTGTTTGTATGTAAGTTCTACCCTGCTAGAACTCAGGGCTCATAACCTGAACAAGCTTAGTGTAAGTGATTTGACAATCATTTCAAGAGAATGCTGAGGAGAGAAAGAGCAGAGTGGATAGCAAGAGCAAGAACCATGTGATATAATGTAAGCAGAGGTGAGAGGTGCATATGAGTGGACAAGAAAGGCATGAAATGAAATAAAAAACATGTAGAACACATTCTTTGCATTGTAGTTTTTCTTTCCTGGTGCTTTCCTAGAAAATGGACAGGGAAATCAAATGGCCAAGGTGGTACTCAGCATTGTCATGAGATCTATGGCAACCTTGTTGGATGTGTAACTTCTAGGGTAGTATGAGCAATACATACCTTCAGTGGCATGAGATATATAAAACTATATGGACACCAAGGCATTGTCCACTATACTATATCTTTGCATGCCTTTACTTCATTGAATTAGAGAGCATGAGTAATGTTGTCATCTTGATCATGGATTTCATATCCAAGTACCCATAGTGCATTTATCCTGAGATCACATGTACAGCACCAGTGCAGCCATTGAACATGCCAGTGGTCTATTCAGACTCAATTTGAAAACATCACCAGGCCAAGAATACAGTACAATTCACCATACACAGACAATCACTAGATATACAGGCATTTCAAAGGATTGCCAACAACACTTTGCTTTCAAGATGGCTTCTCCACACCCACCTTATTCAAAGCAATCTGTTCACCACTACTGCCAGGAATGATTTGACACTGGCCAGATACAAGACCAGTGGCTTTATCTAGCCATTAAACCTCTCTGAAGCAAAGTCCCCAAGTTAATCAGTGGAATGTTGATACAAATGGTCAACTTACTCATGTGATTCTGTGTGATAATATTGCAGATCATAGCCACTTTTTCTTCCTTGGATGTGGTGCCATAGTGGGTGAAAACATCCTTTAGGGCTATGTTCACCTTAGTGGATATGTCTGATGTCCTGTACTCCTGGGCAGCAGAGAAAACTGCATCAGGGTCTCCTTGCTGAGAAAGATAAAAAGATTGCTCTAATATAAGAAGTGTCTCTAAATTATAAGAAATTAGTACTGTTCATTATTATTATATATGTCATAAAATAATCAAACACACCAACACTAGCTTGAAGATACTGCTGCCATGTGGTGAGATTGCCCTTAGATATTTTATAAGCTAGAGCCCTACAAGTCATATATGTAAACCTGCCTGATGCTTCAGAGCCTAGTGGCACTGTTAGTAAGATCAACCTATTAAATAAGACATCAACTTAAGATATTACATTGAAAGAACATTATATACCCCATGCTTGTTGAGCAACTAATGTAAAATCATGTGGTAAATAAATGGTGGCAGATTTTGATATAGAAACAGACCTCCTAAAATTCTTTCTGTGAGTAAAAAGGCAATAAAATTCAAAAGTCTTACCAGCTAGAGAACAATACATGTGGGTTGTTATGAGATATAACTAAACATAAGACTTACATCCTATTGAAATAGTCAGTCTAAATATAGATTATATCTATGTATAAGAAGACATACCAGCTATATAGTAAATTTAACAACAATCAGAGTAACAGTGGAGATAAAGCTAGTTCTCACTTACATTCTATCAATAGAAAACAAATATAAATATAGGGAATATCTTATAGATAAGACTTAGCTAAAGAACACAACTCACTCTCTATGGTTGCCAGAGCAGGATGAAAAGTGGACATGAAATGATCAACATCACCTCAGCCACCAACATGCCAGAATGCACAACTCACCTCCTATGATTGCCAGAGCAGGATGAAGAGTGGACATGAAATGATCAGCATCACCTCAGCCACCAACATGCCAGAATGCACAACTCACCAACTATGATTGCCAGAGCAGGATGAAAAGTGGACACAAAATGATCAGCATCACCTCAGCCACTAACATGCCAGAATGCACAACTCACCCTCTATGATTGCCAGAGCAAGATGAAAAGTGGACATGAAATTATCAGCATCACCTCAGCCACCAACATGCCAGAATGCACAACTCACCCACTATGATTGCCAGAGCAAGATGAAGAGTGGACATGAAATAATCAGCATCAGCCACCTACATCCCAGAATGCACAACTCACCAACTATGATTGCCAGAGCAGGATGAAGAGTGGACATGAAATGATCAGCATCACCTCAGCCACCACATGCTAGAAATTGCAGCTTACCCTCTATGATTATCAGAAGAGGACCAATAACAAGGACATTAGAATGGAATGCAACATTTAATGTGGAATTCATACCTGAAGGTGTGGAAACCAACATGCAAGCTTGTAAATTCGCAGCCCTTCACTTGTGGAATACATTGTGTTATACATCCCACCCATGTCAGATATTAACCTTTATTCATATGAATAAATAAAAGTATGAAAAATAATGTTTTTAATGGTGACTTTCCTTTGGGCTGCATGGTTTACACAAACAGCATTTGCAATGCTTCATCATTCAGGACCAATGCAGTGTTTTCGATCAGAATGTTGCACCCCTCAGTAGCCTGGTGGATTTCTAGCATATTGGTGAATGGCATCATAACACAATGTGCCCAAGAAACCATAATACAAACTTTCAAGCCGAACAGAGGTCTTTGGGGGGTATCTCATTTTGGAAAGCCGCCCCCATACATCAGCCCCATTGAAGATCTCTTCCATAAGTGGCTGGATCTTTGACAGCCCCTGCTGCAATACCAGCCGTCGCTCCGCAGGTGCCAATTTGACCATTGCTTTAGCCTGCAGTGCATCAAATTTGGTGAACAACACCACAACTGGAACTGACCACATCATGAGCTCGAAACAAACTGTGATGACAACAGCTCACCATTGTTAGGGTCACATTCTTCGAAAAACATTTCTTCGGACCGTTGGATCGCTCGCTCAATCCTATCCATCGAGATGCAATACCTGTTCGACAGAATACATCACTCAACGAACTGCTACACAGCCTTGCCCATTACCATATCGCATGAAGGCGCTTCTCGAGATGCGTAGTCTTTGCACGGTCCGCGACGAATTTCATCATTCTTAAAAACTCGTCTTTCTTGCCGCCTTCGAATCCTTGGGAATCGTGAAAGATGAACTTGTCGTTGCTCCGGAAGATCAGCTCGTTCTCGATGTCATGGATTCCGCGCTAGAAATGGTTGAGCAGGACTTGCATCATGTTTCAGCCCGAGGGGGAGCGGTACCTACCCCCATCGATCCCTCAACCTGGGACGGATCAATCTAATCGCACGGTTTAGCGTCCGACTCAACCTCATGTCTCGAACGAGAGGCGTACCTTGTTCCCTTTACCGTCGTATATCTCTGGACTTTCCGTCGTGTTACAGATCTTCTGGAGAATGGTCGTCTTGCCCGAGTTGGCGCGCCCGACGATTAGGATCCTGAAACGGCCGAATTTCTTGCGGATGTCCTCGAACTGGCTACTTGTGTTTTCTGTCGACATTCTAGAGAGTGTTTGCGTGAAGAGAGCTGAGAGTCTGAGTGGTGGTGGAAGCGAGGAGTGAAGGATCACTCACGCCTCCGACTTCCGACCGACAACAAGGCGAACCCGAAGCGTCTAGAAGCATGTCACGCGGCAGATAGTAGATACTGTATGCTTGAGCCATGTTAACGCTCCGTTTTTACCTTATGGAGCCTGTGTGCCAACTCGAAGAACCATGTGTCCAGCAAAGACGAAAATAGTTGGACACATCAACTGTACTAATGATATTGGAGTTACAAAGGCACTGGATTCAAAAATCTAGTTCCGGTCGCAGGTACTAGTGGTATCCCTTCTGTACCCTGTAGTGAAGTAAAACACAGGTTGAACAGCAGCCAAAGTGACGTGCCGCTACGATCAGTAGGTAAGCGTAAGGGGGATATAAGAAATACAGGTAGATGGTTCCTCGGTGCATCATCCATGTTCACGATCCTTTCCATAGAAATCCAAATATTCTAGAAAAATATAAATAAACTGAGATAGTTCGGTGCGCCATACTCGCACATTGTCCTAGACCTGACGCTCCAGAGGGATTCATATTCGACGCGGCAAAGCACCCCGCTGAAGCCGCGTTCTGCGCACCGACATCGGGCGCATCAGCCGAAACTGGCCGTAATGCCCAAAGCCACTGTCGCTGCAGCGGCGAGCATGTTGAGCTAAGGTATATTTGGTATCTGCATCGACCAGTGGCCTTGACCGAGTGTAACCCTGGTTTGCGTCAGGAGGACAGTGTGGATGGCAACAAGATTGAGCTCGAATGGGCGATAACCTCATGCAGAAACCATCGTGGCGGGGGAGGTCGGCATCGGTATCGTCGGTGGTGGTTTCAAATTCTGTCCATGCGTCAGTCAGCGCATGGATATTAAGCACTCGGATGAGCAAAGTCACGCACATCCTGCTTCCCAGAGCGGCACAACTCTTCCAACTTTATATCAAAGACGCCCTGTCCTTCGCAAGTCCTGGAATGGTTGTATAATCCCGGCGTAGTTCGCGTATCCTCGATTGAGTCGCATGTCTCCGCCTGAGCGTTCTATCCAAGGACGAACTAGAAGAGGAAAGGGAATGAGGGAAAACGCTCGTGGTTACAGAAGTAGAGATCGACCACAGATCACTTGATCGTGCGGGACAAAGATGTCTGTCTTTGTCACAGGCAAGCGGGGAACTGATCAACGATCCAGAAATCCTTGGAGCGGTCGCCGATGAAGATGCATTCCCAATCGACAAGCGATCGTAGGTTCTTGGATACAGACTTCAGCAGCGTCGATGCATGCCTTGACAAGTGCGGATCCAGGCCTCCGACTATGTACCAATGGCTGTTGTCAGCGAACGGAGGCAGGAGGGAGCGTACATACATCTGATGGCCGAGAACATACTTGAATGGACAAGGACGGGATGCGTCCCTTCGCAAGACCGAAATACATGCAAAACGGAGGCGAGCCGAGCGAATGACACCTTTGGTACCGTTTTCTGTACAATGGAAACGAGTGGTTTGAGGGAGTCATGAACAAACCTTCGTGCTTTATTCAGTTCCTGTGGTTCTGAAGCGTTACGGGCTCATTGCTCACGACGGAGGGGTGTCTTGCGTGTTCCAGAGCTTTCCCCAAGACTACGCGCGATCGCGAGTGAATGGACTGCATGAATCGAAATACGAGCCATAATGATCGCTGTGTATGGTCCTAGGGTCGTTCGCGATTCCTTTATTTGTTAGTGTTTGTGTGCGTTGCGTTTACGCGTTTACATAACACGCGCTCGAGATACAAGACAACACCGTAATTTGCGCACCGATCTGGTGTCTCTGGCTAGAACGTGTCGGGCATTTATTAAAGAGCCAGCGCCGGATGTACTCTGTTCGTGGTTTGCCACAGCTGGGACCCCACATCAACCCACCGCATCAAACTGAAAGGTGTCATTAATTTTAGGAAAAAGGCTGCAACAGGAGACTCGGCGAGTTGGCAGGGAGAGGGGAGGGAATAGAATCGTTTTCCAGGCTAGATACTGAGTGCCTCGTGAGCTGCTAAACTTGGGTTTCCGGAAACCATCTGTATTCCATGTACATATTCAAGACTCTATGTAAACGGTTTGGTATATCTTTCCACAACTCAGTGCTCTCTATCCGTCGTCGTCATATGGTGATCTCTTCTTACACTCTAGCCAACATCCACCTCTCCCCCTCTTTCGCTGGAACCCCTTCTATATCAGTAAATCCCGTCCTGGAGTACAGCGTGCGCCCAGCGACGTTGTCATTGTAGACGAGCAAAACCACCACTTTCTCTGAATCTCCACCTCTCTCGTTTAGGAACTTGATGTCGACGTTCGTCCGCGTCCACTCTAAACACGCGTTTACCAACTGGGCGCCAACGCCTTTGCCCCGATGCGCAGGGTGTACCCACATCGCATACAGGCCGTATATCTCCCAGTTGGCACCCACTCCAGCTTCTTTGAACGGGGCCAGGACGGAAGGATGCATGCTAGACGGCCCTTCTATACTAGCCATGCCTATCCACTCCTCTGTCTCTTCCCCTTCCTTATCGTGGGTGGTATTCTCACGCTCACTTGGATGTGAGGCGTCATGATCCCTACGCACGGAAGCGACGATCGCCCGTTTATAAGGCGAGTCGAGCCGTTCTCTCCAGACGTCTTCTGAGAAAGCCACTTCGCGTGCATAGTTGGACGAAAAGGCTTGCGGGTCCATTTGAAGCGAGGTGAGTCGGAGAGTTTTGTATGCGGCGAGCTGGGATGGGGAGGCGGGTGGTTCGATGGGGAATACAGTGTACGTCGGCATCGGTCGATTGAGGGTGGTGTCGGTGGTGTTGTGGTGACTCTGCGTTCGTCAGGATGGACACCAACTTGGTACTACATATGTACCAGATCTGGTGAGTCACTTCGGTCGCAGTGCGGCGGTATGACTCAGATTCGAAACAGCAGTTACTTAGTACGATTCGACATCGGTTTACTTGGTGAGTCGACCTTCGAGTCACCGAATGCTACTGAGTGCATGAGCAGCCTGATTAAACGATATGATAAGGTGAACGGGGACCAGTCAGCGTCCTGTCTAGGCTCCCAAAATTGCCCAATCACTTGCATCAGATCTGACACGCTGTTCAACATCAGGTAATTTCTCGTACTCCGACTGACGAACTCCGAGCGCAAGAGAGGACAGGTCACTACGACAAGGATGATTAGAGTCCTGGCAAGTGCTTCCACGTTTCTGACCCTTTGAATGACTGCAGTGGGGAGGGCCTGGTGAAAGAGGGGAGCCCAGAGGTGGTAGTCTTGATGAAACCTAGCTACTACATAGTACACGCGACGACTACCTAACTTAGGCCACGTTCGAAACACCGCTGGTGGGAATGTTCAACGCCTGGTCCATCCGGAGCCAGAAAATGGCGCTTTGTATGCTGCGAGCTGAGGCCTGAGGCGGTAGCCTGAGTGGTTCGATAATGGGATGGGAAAAACTTGTATCGTCACGTCATTGCGGCTAGACGGTACATCCGAGTCAATCAGGCTTGTTCCTGCGACGAGATGAACCCGAATCCATCCGTACTACTTACTGTAATACGATGATGCGATGGTGAGGGTCGAGTTACTGACTGCCGCGGTACAATATGACTAACTTCTTGACACGGCCTCCGACTTCGACGATTTCAATTGGCCCTCAGAACTCAATCGGCCACCGGCGCACGGATTCTGTTGTGTGGACCTCACAAGGTCTGAGTGCATGTGTAGAATTCCGGAAGCCAGGTGAAGCCGATCTCAGTGTCCGATCCGAGACTTTCTCTCCTGCCAGTGCAGTCCGGTGATACGCCCTACTAGACGGGCCGTCGTTCAAGAAATTTAAATTAATTGGCAATGCCTCAGAATGAATCAGCCATGCAAATTTGCACGGCGTGTACATTTTGATCGGAGAGCAGCGCCCAAGGCTTTTGTGTGTTCAAGATCACCTCAATACCATGGTCCGTGACAGAGTCTGGCAAATCATATCCGCGAAAATAGCTGACAGGAGGTTCTGGGAAAGGTAAAGTTGATCATACCACCGAGTGATACTACTCTCGGGCCATTTCTTATGCTCATACCTCAGGGCTGTTCCTTTGCGACAACCGTACTGTACCGTTCGTTTCAGCGAGGCAGGGGAGGGCACTTGCTGTACATGTACGTATTCCGACACTGGATAATAAGGGCGGGCGTAAGTGAATGTCCATGTCAAGATTCCTTGGCTTCGCGTGTAATCTTCTCATGGAGGACGCCCGTCTTCCGCGCTATGTCCTCTCAGTACATGAGGTCAGTTCCTGCTATTAATATGAGATCCGATAACAGGCGAAAGGCGCGGCTCGTCCTATTTCCGCCTCTTCGCTGGACACTCACCGGCCGCAGCGCTGACGAACGGATCACAAGACCTGGAAGTTTTTCAAGAGACGCGTTACGACGCGAGCTCACGCTGATCATCCAATTACACCGACCATGTATATCACTGTTCCTTGTTCTACAGTCAGCAGGAACTCCCGGGCCGAAAGCATGCAGCCGAAAGCGTCAGACATACCGTAGAAGGAGCTCTGTTTTCGAGGTGAACGCGGTTTCCTAAGGTGCATCTGTAACGTTGAACAAGATTGACGCGGAGTGTTTCTCTGAGTCGCGCGATGCACTACCCGGATGTTCTATAGCTCTATCGTATAAAGTTATTACCAAGGTTCGAGTAAAGGATATCTAGCATAGCGCCTACAAATCCAAGTCCGCAAATCGATATCTCGTTATGGAGGTATGGAAGTAAACGTATCCAGCTGTATACCGCTTGAACGCTTCACAAGCTTCCGGAGATCCCTCCAATATTTTTACGACCGTCTCGTAGAGACCGATCGTCCTCTCCGTCAGTTCTCCAAACGTTTCCAGTTTTGACTTGTTGGCTCGAGCTGCTAGCGTGGAGACCTGATTGGTCGTCTCACTCACAAGCTCTTCCTTGTAAAAAGATAAAACATCACTGAAAGGGGTTGAATAAGGCGTCAAAGCGAGTCAGGGTAAAGTACGCACTTGACGTTATGAATAAACAACGTCATCTCTGGGATCGCTTGAATGTAGTCGTTCAGGGGGATCTCCCATGGGAACACCATGAATGCGTAGGCTTCCGCGACACCAGACAAGGTGCGTTGGAAAATGGGGTACCGTTCTGCAGCACTCGAAATCTAGTCGTCATCAGTGACATGTTGCCCGTAATTTGGACCGAAATACCTTCATGGATCGTGTTTCGTACTCTAGCAAGTTGGCAGTCACAAAGTTCTGTGTTGCCGTGATGATCAAAGGCGCGGCGACAGGGCGATACAGGTCTGACGCCCGACGCATGACATCTGCAAATGCGTCAAGAACGCCATTCCCTTGCGTCTCCTTGCAAATAAACCGGTCGTTGAAGAGATAGACGTCTGGAAGCACTTCTGGGAAAAGATCGGCTGCTTCATCGACGTAGATGGCGCAAGAAGTGTAAAGTGCGATCCAGATCTGCGTCGGACGGTGAGGTATATGCGCCCCAGCAGTCGCTGCATAAACGACTCCTTCTCGCAAGAATGTCAGCACAGACTGATCACCGTCCACTAGGTAGCCGCGTCGTGTCGCGTCATCGACACAATCTTGGTACAGGTCCTCGTCAAAGGGGATGATCTTATATGGCACGTTACATTGCTCGAGAAGTGAGCTAATATTTTCACGCGCGGCCTGGATCTGTAAGGAACGTTAGTTTATCGACGAAATCACCACCGACTGTTTCCTTACCAGTTGCATGTCGAGTTCTTGGGGTTCTTGCTGAGACTATGGGTTTTTGCGTTGCTCTTATATCCAGCCACAAGGTTACGCCTCGATCTTGATTTAGGGATCGCTCGTTCAGAGAACGTTCGTCGTTCTGTCAGCATCCGGTTGAGAATGAAGGTACGTTCCGACTACACCGACTATCCGAACGCAAGTCTTCGATTTGCGACGAACGTGGGCACTGTTCGTTGTTCCACATTCGCGGGCCTCGGGCATACGGCCGAAGGCATCAGACGTACCGTATAGCGGAGCTGTGCTTCCGCGGTGAGCGTGGCTTCTAGCATCGACGCACCCCAGATATGCAGCACTGCCTTCTGATTAAGCTCGACCGCCGAGGGCGCTACCGGCACGGCAGTCGACCCGACCGGATGAAACCAAAATATACTTCTAGCCTCTAGTGCTGAGGATTGCTGCCCCTAGATTCTGTTGTTAGTTCAAACACTGTGATTTGCCAGTAATTCTCAGAAAGGATATTACACCGATGTCGTGGAAGTGGTGAGTCTATTGCAAAAATATGGTGCAAGAAAACGCGACTAGTGCTTGACTTGACATGGGAACGGCGGAGAAACGGGTGTATCTAACCGAAATGGAAAGAAGATATATCTGGCACCTACCAGATAGAGCAATGTCGTCCTGGTCACATCTCCATTACAGTCGACTTCCTGGGACTCTGTAGCCTTAAAAGTGCCCGGTTGTGCCAGTTAGCCGGAGAGTCGCATTTGTCGAGGGGTGGCTGTGGTAGAAATCTTCGTCTCTTGGTCGTAAGTTGATTCAATGGCGAGAACCAACGAGGTTTCCTCACGAGGGACGTGTTTCGGTACCTAGTGCACCTTTCTCGGCGATTCGGACCGCCCGCACGGCATTGATATGGAATACAATGGCACTGTCTCCTGAAGCCTATAATACGAACAGTATGGAGGCACGATATGACTCACCCCGCCCATCCCATTCAGCGATGTGGTCATCCGAGTCATCATCCCAACAACGCGCTTCTGACTCTTCACCATCGAGAAAAAACAAAATGCAGTCACAGCGAGAATACCGGTCCAAAGAGATGGACGGTTTCTCTGAGCTGCGCGAAGCACTACTCCTCGTTGATCCTTTCGATACTCCGTTAGGCAGAGATGCCACGCGCCACCAACTACTCATGACAGGTCAGTTAATAATGCTCTTGAGTGAAGGCTCTCAACTGAGGATCGCATAACAGCCGCAAAGAAGCTGAGAAATCTCGCGGATGAGAACCAAAAACTCGTCTTTCGGTTGTCAGCGATGCCTACCTCTGGGCTGCATGAGCCAGAGATAGATGTCTCCTGTGGCATGGCTACCCGTTGGTGTTCCTTTTCCCGTACACATTTCAAGTTTACAATGGAAAATTCCAGAAAATGCTGCGACCACTGGTGAAACATGGTCAACGCAAAAATACAACATGGAACACTTACTACTCATGGCTGCGGAGCTTATCCCCCCTCGACTAGATTACGAGAATACCACCCCCGGATGGCCGCAGAGCCCACCTCCGTTCCACTCACACGGACAACGGTCATATGACATGGCGTTAGCGTCGCCATATCAGGACCATCCTGCGAAAGACGTGTGGCGTTTTCAATAGGACGTCGTGATATGGTATTGCTTCATTAGATGGCACTTAGTGTAAAATGGATACCCCACTTAGGGCTGCATGGTGCCGGGATCTGCAGCGACCTCCTTGGCCGTAAAGTCAGGCGATATCGAGGAAGGCACAGCTGGGATGTATGTGGTAGTACAACGCAAAGGATAGTATAAACAGACGTACAAACAACCAACTCTAATAGTAATACTCGGCTCTATTCTCACCATGAGCAAACCCGGACCCAAATCCAAGTTGACGCAGACACACCATGCAGGCGTCTACAAAGCAGATTCAGTCAAAGTGCGCGGTCCATCTCTCAGCAAGATTGCTATTGAAACGCTCCACAGGATGTGGCCGAGTCGCTAGGCATCACGAGTCTTCCAGACGCGGTCGCATCTGCACTCGCGAGCGATGCCGAGTACAGAATACACCAAGTTATCGAGGTACATTCCAACACCCACTTTCACAACGAGCATCGCTGACGTTCTCGTGCCAGGAAGCTGCTCGCTATATGCGGCATGCACGCAGAACGGTACTTACTACCATCGATATCGACCTTGCATTGCGAACCTTGAACATGGAACCTCTCTATGGCCACACTCCGCACGCTCCTTCCACGTTTCGACGCGCACTTCCATTTCCGCATCTTGCCTCAGCTGGTCCCGTGTATTTCGTGGAAGATGAAGAGATTGATTTTGATAAAATTTTAAGGGAGGAAAAGATCACCGTTCCGAGAGGCGTTAACTGGACCGCACACTGGCTTGCGGTGGAAGGCGTACAACCTCTCGTACCAGAGAATCCACCGGCTGTTCCAAGAGAAGAGCCTACCCCTGCAGGCGCCGAATCCAAACCACCACAGCCTGGTGCTGCTGTGTCTGCACCAGGAAGACAACTACCTCAGGCGACTCCGCAAAATCAACAAAACCAGCTTGTGAAACAAGTGCTTTCAAAAGAACTTCAATTGTATTACACCCGACTCACTTCGTCACTTCTCCCACCTTCGTCATCTGCAACAGATACCGCCAAACGTACGGCTGCTCTTGCGAGTCTTCGTGCAGACGCAGGTCTACAAGCACTCTTGCCGTATTTGGTGCGATGGGTTGGAGAAGGTGTTGTCAGCGCGCTCAGGGAAGGACCAGAGGGTGAAATGGAAGGGAAGACACTTGAAGTGTTACTCGACGTCGTGGGGGCAATCCTTGAGAACCCAACTTTGTTCATCGAACCGTATGTGCGTACACATTGACTTTCTCTCCACCCCTTCCCCGTATACTGACCAGTCTCCGTATAGCTACACCAAATCCTACCCGCCATCTTGTCGACGCTCCTACATTCCAATCTACCGCGAACACACGCGACCCACCTTCGCACAGCGGCTTCTCAAACGCTTGGCCGATTATTGACGCAACACTCGACGACATATCCCTCACTTTCTCCACGCATCATGAAGACGCTCTTGGTCGCGCTTTTGGGCGGGGGTGGTTCCGGTCCTACGCCTACATCCACGTCTGTGATCATCAACGGCTTCGAATCGCTCGCGATCGCTCAAGGGATGTCAAGTACAGAACCGAGGGGCACACCAAAACCACTGGGCACTCGCGAAGGCGCGATCCGAGGTCTCGTCGGCATTGGTAAGGAGGCAGTCCGGAAAGGCGTCCTGGAAGGCGGTGGTGCTCGCGCTGTAGGCGAGGAGTGTGCTGCTTCGGGAGGCGAAGGTGTCGATGGCGTTGTCGACGCGGTCATGGTGAGTCGAGAATTGATATTCCGTCTGATCGCCATCGACTGAAAGTCATACTGGGTAGATCGCGCTACGAACTCTTTCCCCTGTGTCTGACATGCCCGAGGCGTTTGATCGGACGCGAGAAGAAGACATGAAATTGATTGCACAGCTGAATGAGATGCTTGGAGAATTCTTTACAGAGAAAATTGTTGGCCGTGGTGATCGTGCATGGACTACAGGCATCGTACAAAGCGTTCATAGTTGAAACGTTGACTCCACTACTCGGATCAATATGCTTTGCTTTGCTGTACTTGTTATCAGGTTATATAACTCCCTCTTGACAAACCGACAACTTGAGCATATCGCGTCGTGTCTATCGTCGGGCCACATGAGTATATTCGAGTTGCATTCCAATGACTAGGGTTTTTTACACACGAACCTAGTCCGTAGGCTTGTGATATGATACAAAACTGGTATGTACCCTGATGCAGCTGCTTGAGATGATGGTGAATAAATAAAGTTGGGTTACCTCCAACAGACGTGGGATGGTGATGCAACGCATCAAAAAGTTCATGATGCAATTAAAAATACTACAAATGAAGGTACCGTGGGGACGATGCTGAGGCACCAGAGGCTGCTGGTCGCCATGCATATATGCGAGTAAGCAGGAAGCATGTGGTGTATGCTGAGCCAAAACTTGGGCCAAGGCTGTCAGTAAAAGAGTGACGCGAGATGTATACACCCACTCACACTATAGAATTTACAGGATCGCTTGTCATCGTCGACAGACTGATAGAGCAAAAAACGAACGCCCGTGTAACCGGAATATAAAATGAATACCGTAGCGCTGAGCAGATCGAGATGCCACACGTGACTGAGGCAAATGGACCACATCGGAATACCCAACGCGACGGATAATCTGGACCCGAGGGGGAATAAAATGGGTAGCGTACATCGACCCGTCAGACGATCTCCAGAGACGTCTTTAAAATCTTGTGCATGCAACGTAGAGGCGAAAACAGTTGTACTCAATTGAACCGCTAGCTGGGCGGTCTTGTGGACGTGGGACCGATCGCATCCTGGAGAGGGAGAATTTAAACCAAACCACAGCCAACGAGAAGTAAAAACTCCTGACATACCTGCCAGCAAAGCGCCTCCGAAACCCGCGCAGCCGTACATGGCCGCAGTGAGAAAATTCTTCAAGATAAAACATTCATCACAGTGAAGTTCGCTGTACAACACGGTGAGAACCTGGAGTTCTATGCTGGTGAATAACAGCTCCGTGCTGTATGCCGCAGAGCACGCCAGACAGACGGGGACGAGGATCCAGCGGAGAGTCCTGGCATGATGTTCGGCGATTCTCCCAGACGGAAGTGGACGGAAGGGCTTATTGATCTTGTCTTCGTCAGGTGCCTTGACTTGGTTC
Organism: Boletus rex-veris; assembly: GCA_038088795.1. NCBI lineage: Eukaryota > Fungi > Basidiomycota > Agaricomycetes > Boletales > Boletaceae > Boletus > Boletus rex-veris. The sequence goes on from JBBPJQ010000396.1 coordinate 16,907, forward strand.
GCGACATTACACATTAGCAAGTGAAGCCAAATCCATGTCACTGTGTGGAGGACGTGTGAGGGGTGACACACGGGGGCAACTGCGAGTGCAAAGATGGTCTTTTGGATGAAGTTACATAAGAAGCATTACAACGGTCGACTGGTAACACACCTGTGGGATGAGTGCGGTTCGGATATCTGCCTTGGTAAAGAGAAAGAGTGTGTGAAGATGGTACAAGAAATCAAAATTCTGCAGGAGGGAGGTCACCGTCTCCATTGGAGGTGAAACCTCAGGCCACTAGCCAGAGGAAATCAAGTAAACCCTATGGGGGAATGAACGAAGTGCGGATCATGGTCATTTATAGCTTAGCTTGGCAGCAAGCCGTGATGTGCGGGAGATGGCATGGCAAAACGAAGTTCGCGGGAAATCAACGACCTTCCAATATGGTGACCGAGGACTCGAGGACGACACATGGCACCTGTCAATGGTCTGATATCTGTTGATACTTGCCGAGTTAGGACCTGCTGCAACAAGTTAGCCAGAGTTGGGCACGTTCGGGATTGGTATTGAAGCTTCGACTCAGTGCCCAAACGCGCGACGCAGTCGTTGAATGTTATCGGCGGCAGTGCCGCTGTGGGCAACCACCAGCCCTGGATATGCCAGTGGGACTACCGTTCTACATCGAAAGTCTCTTTTCAACCCTGATCTCGAGCGTGCGCATCACATTCCCATGTATTTGAATGAGGCCTTCTGGTCTTCTTGGGGTGTTTGGGTTACCTATGTATCGGCCAGGGCAAGTTACTGGTGTGCGGATACTCCATTTCCGGCGACCTTGGCATAGAAACCACCACTGTCGGAACCATTCAAGGAGAATCAATCAGAGAAGAGTAATTGACGAACTTGAAGGACACATTGATCCTATTCTCCGGGGGTTGCTCTCTAAGTAGATCCCATGTCTCGCTCCTGCCATCCCCACGCCCAAAACAACGATGCACCGGGTTATCTATCAACCAGACCACCCATAACCCACTCGTAAGCTCCAAGGAACACAGCACCACCAGCAGATATCCAAAGCGTCCGTGGCACGACACCCGCAAACAGTGCCTTCATCCCTTCGTCAATATAAATTTGCCGAAAACGGCTCAGCAGAGAGGGTATTTTTGAGGTGGGATCCTTGATGTTCCGTAACCAACCCGTCAGGAAAGACAGTGAACCAGTGATGGCGGACCTACCCGCATGTCTAGCATCACTCGCGTTTTGAGAACATCAAGGGGAGTTGTCAGCGCAGCTGCAACACCACCAGCAATACTCCCACAGACCGCGGCTTCCGAAGCATGGAGCTGGCGTGCACCCATAGCCAGGGAGAGTCGATACTTCAAAAACTCATACAAGGGAAATTGAAGTGAAGTAAATGGGATCTGTCGGGAGGATGAGGAATGTCATGAAAGATTTGCGACTAGTACTACGGACCTCGCGCATGATTGTTATCCCAAACCCACGGTAAAGTCCCTTTATACCGTCATGCTTGAGAACCATCTTTGCGGTGGCGAGGGACGTAGCTGCAGAACCATAAGATGATGTTTGCATGCGCGTTTTTACAACTTCAGTTGGAACACGGACTAAGCAGGCTGCCTAAAGCATGTGACCTCGGAGGCTTGAAGACATGGTAGTGACACAGGACGACATACAACTTCGCCAATGGACGCGGAAATCATGTGGTTGAGCGGGGCCAGCTGCCCATGCAAAGGCAATGATTGCTTCGACATTTCATAGGTCGAGAAGAACATGGCCGCTGCTCTCCAGTCATAAATAGTTCGACTGACAAGCATGGCAATACTCACCTCCCGGTGCGCTGCCTACGACCACGCTCCCGATGCCTTTGTAGATCCGTTTGAAACCACCAGCCTTTACGAATCCTTGAGTAGACTGCAACCGCGTCTTGATGGTATCTATTGGGAAGAAAAGCAAGTCCACGGCTATACCTGCTGCACCTCCTGCCTAAGCGGAATGAGGGATGTAGCGAATGATCATGGGGATGATTCGAAACAAAAGGAACTGAGCGGCGCACGATGAGGGACTGAATGAATGTTGGCTTGCGTTCGGATTCCATGTCGGCCGACTTGCAGTGAAGATAGAGCCGAGTCAACAGAGACGCGTGTCCTTTTATGGAATTCTAACCTTTCGTTACGACCTCAAGTTATGGACGATACACTGGAAATTCCACGTCCACGAGCAGAAAGTACCCAAGACGGTGATGACCAGTCCTCGGGAGATGAAGATGGTGGACTAGATTGGACTAAACTCTCGTGAGTTATCGCCAGTGCACGGGTCATGGGTGGATGATAAAATCAGACAGAAAGCTTGGTGCTGCTGCACGGCCCATCATCCCGAAACGCGGTGAAAAGGACTTTGAGCCTGCTCCGGGTGGGGGATCAGGGTTACAGCTCCACATCCTTGACCGCTCGCGCGATGCCATGCTCGAAGCCCTTCGCGCCAAGAGAACCATTTCCAGGTTAGCTACTCTTCAACGCGTTAGGGTTAGTCCATGCTAATGTGCGATTACAGCAAAACTATAAGTTATGGTATTTGGTATCCCTCAATCGATCGCGTCCATGTCACGACTGCGCGTGGAATCCACTTTTCGGTGATGGGCTACTCTATATCTCGGACGGCGCAAGACAATTATCAAAGTCCACCGTCCAAACTCCCTAAACGTCTCGAACTTCTTCCGGAAGAAGCCTTGTACCTCATCGAACGCGGCGCTCTATTTTGTTATAAATCATTTTCTGGCGGAACATCGCTCGTAGACTCTTCGAAGCATGAATCACAAAGTCAAGGAGCGCCGATGTCAGTTCAACAAGCTTTCGCTGAGATGATCGGTCGTGAAGACTTGACCCTGGAGCGTTATCAGGTGACTGATTTGCGACTTTCCGGACTAGTATTTGCTTATCTGCTCCATGCACCCTTGTTTAGGTGTACGCATATCTGAAGCGTCTTGGTTTCATTCTGATGCGTGCTGAACTCCTGACACCCGAGTACCCGGTTGTTTCACTTCCACCTGCCAAACCGCAGACTGCAACACGAAGGCTCAGCGAACTCTTTTCGTGCCTTGTATCAAAGGTCATGAGTGTTGCCCGACTTTTTCACAGGATTGATTGGTGGAGGCGATTCCAGCTTCACCAGCAGAAAACCACTCGTACATCGTTCATTTGTACTCTCTTACCTACGCTGAATTTCTGTGTTCTCCAATTAGAGGATATATTCAAGGCGTTACGATTCATACCTTGTGGTCACACCATTCCGTTGTATCGTCCGGCAATAAAGTCCGAACCCGCCTCGGAATCATCCTCACCATATAAAGTCTTTTTCCATGCATACAAGCCTTCCACGCCATTCCGCAAGACGGCTCCTCCTGCGCCTGACTTTTATGTCGTAGTTGTCGAGTGAGTCGCGTTTGACATGCGATGTAGTCTTGATGGTGACTGTTCCATGTACAGCGCACGCACAACACCCATTCCGTCTCTGCAGGAACTGACTGCGTTGTTCGGCATACTTCCCGAAATGCCACTCCCACCGCCGCGTAAACGTGGTGTCTCAGCTCCTGCCAAACCGCCAGGTGATTCTCAGCCGGCGGACGTTCGTCCAAGCACTCCAAAGACAGTATCCCATGAACAATCACCACCTGGATTGACAACATCGCGGCAAGCATCCAGCTGGTCCTCCTCCTTGTGGACGTTTTTCCAGCGTCTGCTCTCTTTTCTTCCCTCCTTCCATTCAGTCCCACCGCAGAGAACTAAATCGACGTTCACGCCGCGGAAACCGAATCCTTTCCTTGCTCTCAAAACGGGCAAGAAGACCGTCGTGATAGCTGCGGTCGATGCCGGTAGTATCAGCTTTTTCAGGTTTGGGCAAGGGGTCTTTGAGGAGTGGCCGATGATTTAGTCGATGACGTGAGAACGTCATTCATAACACCAAGATGCGGAACACCGTGCTGGGATGCCCACAAGAAGAGGTCCATGGACGGGGGGCTACCCCGTGCTGGCCTAACTCGTACACTGTGGAGGGCGTTGTGGTTGGGTATTCCCGTAGATTCGTGGGACTGGGTGTGCACCGATCTCCGAGGACTTGGTGGCGAACTCGAGTTAAACACTACCTAGTAATGCAAGTGTCTTGCGCTATGTCGGTGTGGTATTCTAGGTGTTGGTCGCCCTGATTTTAGTCATGTACACAGTTCGATATATGACTTGCCGGGTTGCTTAGTAATAGTAGTTCCCACTCATACTACCACCATCTTACATCGCATGAGCCTCACATCATTTCTACTGGTTGGTAAGAAAAAGGCCATACTAGATACTGAGCTTGATGCGCTTTTCCACACTCAGGTGTGTCTCGTCAGACGACCTCTGCCCTGTTCCTGATCACCCCCAGTTAGACCACGTTAGACCATCCAGAATCCATCCCGGATGACCGCCCCATAGTACCAGTGAAGAAGAAGAAGAAGAAACACAGATCCGACGTCCATGACGATGAACCGGGTAGCAAACGTCCCAAACTCTCGCTCGCCGAGGGAGCATCGTCCTCCATCTCTCCCTCCGGGAAACAGAAGAAAAGTCGCGTCAGGATTGTCCCGGAGCCTGTTTCAGAGCCTGGGCCCTCGGAAACAGTCAAGGCAGGAAGCTCAAAAAACATTTCCTCGCACAAGTCTCGCTCGGAAAGCTCGGACGAAGATGGAGACGACCCGTCCAATTTGACCCATGAATCCCTTCAACAGGACAAACCAAGCAAGCTAGCGAGCAGAAACTTGAAGGCAATCTACGCACCGCCAGATGAAACAAAAGAAAGACGAGATGCGCGCACGATATTCATCGGCAACCTCGCTCCCGATGTCGCGATGAACCGCGTAAGTGGCGGGTGGTTTTGACGACGTTTTCGTTGACGACGCCCTTGGTAGCCTTTGCAAAAACGGTTACACCGACATGTACTCGCGTTCCTCCCTGCAGCGAAGATCGAGTCCACCCGCTTCCGTTCAGTCGCGTTCCAAACGCCTACGTCGAAGCTCCCAGAGGCGAGCGACGATGCGAAAAATAACAAGCAGCCTCGGCAGCACGATCGAGACCGCGCTTCCTCGTGGCGCGATGCACACGCCGCAGACGAGCCCAAGACGGACGAGAAGAAATTCCTTACCCCCAGTCAAAAGAAGAAGATCGCGTTTATTAACAAGGGGATCCACTCGGACGCGGATTCTGTGCATGCCTACATCGTCTTTGCTTACCCACCACCTCACGCCAAACCAGCAAACTTGCCTCCTCCACCTCCTGTTATGGATCCGTTTGAAGCTGCACAGATGGCCGTCGAAAAGTGTAATGGCACTATGTTTCTGGATCGCATGCTTCGCGTCGATGCTGTCATCAAACGGTCGACGGTAGAAAGTTTGTCGGATAATACGTTGTTGAGCTCGGCCACCGGAGATCCTAAGCTCACCATTTTTGTCGGAAACCTCGATTTTACGAGCAAAGAAGAGGACCTACGGGCATTTTTTGAAGGAATCGTCAGCGCGGAACGAGGGCCACCTGATACGGAAGGATCGCAAGACAAGGACACACCAAAGTGTTGGGTCACACGTGTACGCATCATTCGCGACAAGGACACTCAACTTGGAAAAGGCTTTGCCTACGTGCAATTTTCGGTTCGTGTGCCTTTCGTTCTGATTGAGATGCGAACAGTGCGTTGAATAAAGAGCTCAGGACCGGACTAGTGTTGATGAAATTCTCGCGTTCGAACCGGGAGAGCTCAAGTTTGCAAAACGGAAACTACGTGTCCAGCGATGTAAATCGATACCAAATGCCACCTCCGTCAAAAACGCCCCTCCTTCTAAACCTGCACAGACGTCGAATCGCGTTCCTGTGCCACCTGTGCCAAAGGGCGATCCATCTCTTGGCGAGAAACTCGCCAAGCTGACCAAGGAGGAGCGTAAGCGCGTCAAGGCAACAGATTCCGACCGTGTAGCTCGGAGAATGGCGAAGAAGAAAGCCAGGATGGCGCTAGCCAAACAAGGTGTGCCCCTGCAAAGTAAAGAGCGAGAAAGGGTGCGCAAGACGGGTACTGCCAAAAAACCTGCTGCCCCTCCAAAGAAGACGAGCAAGGGGAGGGTGAGGAGCGAGAAGAGCATAGCGAAAAGGAATACGAAAAAATAGTTTTACTACAGCCTTGGTCGGAACTTGGATGAGTGTGGGAGAGGCAGTGCCCATTGTGCTACTTACCAAGAGACACACAACTATGAACATCTCACGCGAGAATAAATTAAAATAGCGGGAAGTGGTGGTTTGCTGCGTTCTTTGCTCTCTCCCGACCATGTTTCTCGGTGGGCTTGGTTTCCTGTCGCTGGCTATTCTCAGTCACGCATCGTTGCAGTCAGTGTTGGCCTGGAAACAACCTTCGTATGGAAAGGACTACCCCCAACCTGCATACGCCGTGCCCTACGACGATGGGTTATTCACACCATTTGAGCACCTGAGCGCTCTTTCGGTCGACACCTTCACCACCCTTGGCCACCCATACTTTCCAAACCACAGCGTCAGGATAAAGAAGACGGACTTTTGTGACAAAACTGTAAAGTCAGCAGGCCCATCTCCGTATTTCCACTACTTGAGGCTTACATACGTGTGCTCTAGTTCTTACTCGGGATACATCGACATCGAAGCGCGACACCTCTTCTTCTACTTTTTCGAGAGTCGCAATGATCCTGCGACAGACGACGTCATTTTCTGGACCAACGGTGGTAAGTTTGTGCTCTCGCCGCACAGCACGGTATCACATAGTAACCAGTCGGACAGGCCCAGGTTGTTCTTCCAGTCTAGGTCTCTTTATGGAGCTTGGTCCATGCAGGGCTCTCTCTGGAAACGGCACGACCTATCACCCTGAATCGTGGAACACCAATGCAAACATTTTCTTTGTCGATCAGCCCATTGGCGTTGGCTTTTCGTATGCCGATTACGGCGAAGCCGTGGTATGTCGCACGTCGGGTGACGGCGCTGCTTTTGCGTACCTCACCACTTGAACAGAGTACGACCGAAGAGGCTGCCAAAGATATCGCCGCTTTCGTAGCCATCTTTTTTGAGAATTTCAGTCAATTCAAGGACCGTGCCTTCCATATGGCAGGTGAATCATACGGTGTAAGTGTACACAGATCATGTTTTCGGGAAAACGATACAACATGTCTTTCCAGGGTCGTTATATCCCTGTCTTTGCGGCCGAAGTGTACGATCAGAATGCCAGGTTAGTCGAGGCTGGGATGACACCCATTAATTTGCAATCCGTCATGATTGGTATGTCGACGTTGGATCCTCGGTGCGACTTGACTAATGCTTGTGGTTAGGGAACGGGATAGTTGATTACTTCACGTTGGTTCCGTCATACATCGACATGCAGTGTACGGCTGCCTCGGTGTTCCCGACTACGAGCATCAGGTGAGTGGCATAAAGTCTTGCGTATGGCCTACGCTCAAGGGCGATGCAGTGCGTGCGTGCGGATGAAGCAAGCTGTGAGTGTCGCTATGCTTGCAAGAGTCTTTTGTTGATGTCGGCCATAGCTGCCTCGATGCCAGAAATGGCTTCTTGAATCGTGTATCAACCAGTACGATGCGTTGAGTTGTGGCGCATCGAGTGACTTTTGTGACAACGAGATTTCTGGTCCATATCTTAATTCCGGTATGGTCGAAATATGAATCATGTTGATTCGTTCTGATGAATACGTGCAGGTATGAACCCATATGACATGACCAAGAAATGCGAGGGTGATTCTGGCGGTCTCTGTTACAGTGTTATGAAGTAAGGAATCATGCATATTGCCTACTTGATGCGCTCTCATAACCAGGTTTCAGATACGTCACGAACTACCTTGACCTTCCTTCCACTCGCGCACTGCTCGGTGTGGACCCATCCGTTACCTCAAACTTTAGCTCCTGCGATGACGCTGTCTTCAACGCATTCACTAAAGCTCAGGATGGCCTCCACGAGACATATACCCACATTTCTGGACTCCTCGAGCGCGGCGTACGTGCACTCATCTACGTTGGAACGTACGATTGGATCTGTAACTGGATCGGCAACGAGCGTTGGACGCTCAAGATGCCCTGGACTGGACAAGAGGCCTTTGTAAGCCAGTCATTGAGGGAATGGGAGATTAATGGACAGGCTGTTGGTAAGACGAGGAGTGCGAATGGGTTGACGTTTGCTACCATTGATGGGGCTGGACATATGGTGGGTTCCATGTGTCGTTGCTTGCTGGGACGTTGGCGCTGACGAGAGTTGCCGGTTAGGTTCCGTATGATAAGCCCAAGGAGGCGCTGGTGCTTGTACAGAGGTGGCTGGCCAAGGAGGCGCTTTGAGGCCTACTCCGGTATATCCAAGGAGTTAGAGGTAACGTTTTCTGGGACCTCGACCTAGCTTGAGGTCTGTTGTGTACTATCTCGCTTTTTTTGTTACTAGGTGAAATTTTGATTTACTTATACCTATCGACGGTCTCGCCTCGCCACTAGTAGACCTTATATGATCAGAACTTATCTCCTGATCCACAACTCTGAGGCTCCGAGGCGCCGCTGCCGGGCATGCCAAGTGTGACCGACTCCAGACGGCATTGGTGCGGAGTTGAAACCTGACAACATCGACGCTCCTCTATGTAGAAGGGCCGAACATTTGCACCGTGCGCTGGTACCATCAATAGTCCCTTGCACAAGCAGTTCAAGTCGGAAATCAACTCTACAGGTCAACTGGCATGAAACGCAAATTCTGAGGTGAACATCCCGCGCCTACCCGGACAACATTCCAACTTGCGACAGGAATGCCGATGGTGTGCTCACGGGGCTCTCATCAGTACACCGCGGGGCATATAAAAAGCGGGACAACCAGGTCGATGGGGTGAAACCCATCACCCCCTTCGTCGACGCTCGCCTCTCCCTCTATCCATCTTTACCTTGTTTTCCAACCGTGCATGCGGTCCGCTCTGTCGCGTCACTCTTGGGCGTCCGAGCCCTGTTTTGATGTGGATGTTGGGCTAGTCCACATGAGACCGCTCAGCGCTCAGTGAGTGTGCGAAGAGACTCGAGCATCCTACTAGTATGTCAGATTGCTCATCTCGTCAACGGTAATGAATATGCTGCTTTTGCTGACGATTCCATCATATGTCGTGGCGCGCTTAGGAGTGTGATGTCGCCGCTCGCTCCACGGAGTCAGCGAG
>JBBPJQ010000397.1:0-26109 GCA_038088795.1 Boletus rex-veris
CCGATCTGACCTACATCGACCACGCACCGAACAGCGGCGAACTTTTATTGATCAGTTGCGTCCTGGAATGCATTGGGGTGCCATTTTTCCTTTTGACAGGCGTCGCATTTCCGTCCGTTTTTGCGCTTCATCTCGCGACTATGACTATCATTGGTAACATGATCCACGACATGTATCGCCACCTCTGGCGAGATATCGACCGGGCGGCCACCATCAACTCGACACTCGCTGGTCCCAAGTGGATCGTGGCTGTCGCAGAAAGCTCGTTGATTAGGATGGCCAGTGAGTGGGGACGCGTAGTCGGCATGCTGGAACGAGAAGAGATAAGGTACCTGGGACGGAGATTTGATTGGTTTACCAAAAGAGTGGGTGACGGGCCTAGGAATGAAGAGCGGATGAATTCCAGACAAAGAATCGCGGTGATCATCGTCTTGCTGGCAGTCACGCTACCTGTCTTTCACAAGTAATGTCGTGTGTCATATTCTTGGATAACTAACATGTGCGACTCCTTCTCTCTTGAAATTTTGTCATGGAGCTGTGACTTCGTGATAGTAAATGAGTTCGGACTCGTGAGGCAGGTTTGACACCGCTTTACATCACGTGACACTCTGGACTGCCTCGACACAAGGATTGCCAGGGTTGAAGGCACCCTCTTGAACAGGTGCATGATGTTTTGTGCCCGTCAGGTATTTCGATGCTTCAAATGGGTGGAACGCGTAGGGGACCAAATCACTGGCGCGGCAGGACCCTACTTTGTGGGGCTTGCCGTCATTCTCATTTCTCTAGGAATTCTCAGTTTCTGTGAGTACCCACTAGATCGCTTGGAACGCTTCGCGCGCTCAGTGTCTTTTATCTAGTCACCGTCGTGCAACCCAGTTTAGCACTTCCTTGGTTGTCCACCCCGCTTTGCTTGCTCATAGCAGTCAACCTTGTCGCGCATTATTACCACGTCTGTACGATTCCTCCTGGCTTTATTGACGACCCTCCACGGTATCCTGGGACCGGCTTTCTCTGGGCTTCTCCGTCCACCTCCAAACTGTCGACTTGTGGATTAGAAATCGTGAGCGCGGGTGTCTCCCGATGCAAGCGATGTGGGCTCATGCGGCCAGAGGTGAGTTATGCTGCGAGACTCTGAATATCTGTTACAGTATGCTCAAGTGCATGGTACGGAGAGGGCACATCATTGTCGCATATGCAACAAATGTGTCCTTAAATATGACCACCACTGTCCTGTCGGTACCTGATCTCTTTCTTGCTGTATTGCAGTGGTGACCTTTTGCTCGTACAGTGTGAGTATCCTCGTTGCATGGTCAAGCATCCAATTTAGCGCGACTAGGGGTGAACCAATGCGTGGGTCTCCACAACGAACGACATTTCGTTCTTTTCATGTACGTCCTCGTTTGAGCGGCGATGTGACCTTGTGTTGAACGTGTTCGTAGGGCATATCTCGTTATTGGAAGCTTTTTTTTCATCGTCCTTGGATACCAACACGCCATTGACGCACTCGGATTGAGATATGTGGTGCGTTCCACTCTGCTTTCTCCTTACTGTCACTGATGGCCGACGCTCAGCCATGGGTTCATACCATGCCGCAGCTCTGTTTCATAATGACCTACATCCTTGCTGTCGTAATGTGTTTCGCGGTCCTGATTATGCTGCTTTGGCACATGTGGGGAGTTGTACGCGGCGAAACGTCGGTCGAGGCACAAGATCACAAGGTGTATCAGAAGAATGCAAAAGAGAGGGGAGAGGTACGCAAAGTCTACTCCATTGATCAATATGTGCCTCGTCGATGTTAATGGTAAATCAAGGCGTTTATTAACTCTTATGACTTGGGGTACGTGATTCGCTTCGCATTAGATTTCGTGTCCGCAACTGAGAGTCAACTACAGAGTGCGCAAGAATCTCGTTCTTTTCCTCAATATAGGGCCAAATGGATAGTATGTCACATCTTGCTTGAGCGACCCTCGTTGACCCGGATCACGGATTTCAAGCCCGTTCTACACGCTCTTCCTTCCGTTTAGAATCATGCCATACTCGGATGGGCATTCATGGGCAAGACGTCATGGCCTCGAGCGACACCTTGGTGTGTGGGAAGGGGAAGAACTGACAGACGAGGACGACGAGGAGACATGATATAATTTCAGGTGAGCGGGTTTTCTCCCGTCAAGATACTTGAGGATGAGGAATGCCGGGGCCATATGACTCTTTTGGAATACCCCATCAGAGGGGATTTCGGGAAGTAGATTGAGTAAACTGTCCGGTTTCTATTGACGCGTTTGACGCGTGTTCGTTATCTGACTTGACTTTTGGACCATACTGATACTTTGTTACTGATGCTCGTTTATTCCAGGGGTTCTTCTACATGCGTCTACTGGAAATATGGATATTTCTGCCTTGGCGATCTGTATGATCACGACAGGACATGTCCATCTCTTGAATTTCTATCTGTCCAGCCGAACACGCCAGAACGGGACAGCGGGAAAATCGGACCGGTGTGAGGGTTGTGTTCTAATTCGGGGAGCATTCGCTGCACGTAACTTAGTGTGAAGCGACGGAGTCATTTGAGAAATGAAAGAAGCAACGGAGCGGACTCGAGTGACGTCAGGGCGGATGTTCTTCACTTGTACCGCCAAGGAACAGGCAGTGAGCCATGGTACCACAGCGGAGCTATGGACTGAGGTCGGAACGGATCTTGTATTGCGCCATGACAACGAGTGGGGACAGCGTGGTTGGATGCAGCGGTGGGGAATTTGGTCCGATTGGAGTGGAGGTTGACAGAAGTATGGAGTCTCGGTCCATTTCAATTTCCACGATTTTTGACAATTCGCCCGGAAATAAAAGGCTAACATAAAATTAAATTCCGTTCTCCCCTTGGTTCCTGTTCCTTTCCATCAGCTTCTCCCCAAACATCACTACCAACTCCCAAACGTCCTTCCCTTGCCATGGCTCCCATTCTCAACCACCCACCCGGCCTCAGCTTCGTCGAAGACGCGGAACATCATCCCGGACATGTCGATGCCGCCACCTACTATGGTGGCATAGAATCTTTCTCCCGCTCGCGAACCTATAGCTATGTATGCCTTTGTCTCTCCTTGCTGTCCTTGTCTGACGTCTTCTCTCCACCTCGGCAGTCCCAAATTGACGGCTACAACCCAAAGCGGGCGCCCGCCTTTGAGGAGGACACGCATATGCGTGCCCGCAGAATGTCGCATGACGAAAAAACCGTCACTGTCCCTCGCCGTTTCCTCATCGACGTCGAAGAGACTATTCGATACATACTCGAGCGAGAAGACACCGACGGTGACTTCCAGATCAGCGTCACAGATGCTGGTCCCAAGTGGATGGCGCTTGGAACAGCCACCAGCAATGGCTTCAAGACATTCGACATACGCGTATGTTTTCTTGTTGCGATCACAACATGTTTCAGTATTGATCTGTATATATATTTAGGGAACTTACATGCTGTCTATTCTCCTTCAAGAACTCGCGCTCGCACGGGATCATAACCGAAAGCGTATCGTCCTTGACCAGGCTCGCTTGACGGAAAACCCAGTTGATCGTCTCTCGCGCATGATCAGGACCTCGTTCTGGCATTCGCTCACCCGTCGCATTGACGGGGAGGGTCTCGAGATCATCACCGCGGACCCGAAAGACCGTACTGCTCGCTTACAGCCACGCATCTATGTCCCACACGGCGAACCGGCAATGGCAGACTATTACCGACAGGTGGCACGTGACAAGCCTCACATGAATCTCGATGTCGTAGTCCTTCCACCAAAACCTGATGATCCTTACTTTGTAAAGAGTCTCAATTCCAAGCCCGGCCTTCTCGCTTTAGCTATGAATCAAGTCGACGATGGCAAAGGCGGCCGTACACTAAAGGGGATCCCGTTCGTTGTGCCTGGTGCTCGCTTCAACGAGGTATGTCCTGCCGAATCATGCTTTCTTTTTCTAATTTTCTTTGACATTACAGCTCTACAACTGGGATTCGTACTTCATCTCGCTTGGACTGCTTGTCGATGGCCACGTCACATTGGCGCAGGGTATGGTGGACCACTTTATCTTCGAAATCAAGCATTACGGCAAGATTTTAAACGGATCTCGGAGCTACTACTTGTGCCGGACACAGCCTCCCTTCCTGACCGATATGGCGTTGCAAATCTATAAACAGCTGGACCGTTCTGATATCGAGGCCAACCGCCAGTGGCTCAAACGCGCCATACAAGCAGCGATCAAGGAGTATCACACCATCTGGGTCGCTGAACCCAGGATAGACCCGAAGACGGGTCTCTCTCGTTACCGCCCTGACGGCCTCGGGATTCCCCCCGAGACTGAAGCAAGCCACTTTACCCATATCCTTGAGCCATACGCTGCCAAACATGGCATGTCGCTTTCAGAGTTCAATGAAAAGTACAACGACGGCATCATCAAGGAACCCGCGCTCGATGAATACTTCCTACATGACCGCGCGGTCCGCGAGTCTGGACATGACACGACTTACCGATTTGAGAAACGTTGTGCCAACCTTGGTACTATCGATCTTCAAGCCCTCCTATACAAGTACGAGGTCGATATCGGGACTGCGATTCGGGAAGTATTCGATAACGAATTGGAGCTCGAGGAAGACTTCCCTCTGGCGCCATTCCCTCCAGCCGTCGAGGCGTACGCGAACCCCCACCGCGAGCGCTCCACATCGAGACCCCAGACTAGTGCAGAGTGGTTTGAGAGAGCCGAGTTCAGGAGAGAAATAATAGACAAATACCTTTGGAACGAGAGCAAGAACCTTTATTTCGACTATGACACTGTTCAGGGGAGACAGATCTCGTATGACAGTGTCACAAGCTTCTGGGCACTTTGGGCAGGTTGCGCGAGCGAGGAACAGTGCTGGAAACTGGTGTACGTTTTCCAAGGTCATTCATTACTATTCATGCTCAACTGGGCTTAGTTCGAGATCGCTGGAGAAGTTTGAGGTTCATGGTGGGCTCGTATCTGGTACGGATAAGTCTCGTGGCCAGATTTCCCTGGACAGGCCAAATCGGCAGTGGGATTATCCGTATGTAGATGAATTTGTCTTGAACAGCACGATGCTCACTAACAGTCTTCCAGATACGCTTGGTCGGTCGTCTTGAACGAGGTACTTGTCGCTGGGTACTAATGTCATTGATTTTAGGCCACCTCACCAGATTATGACCTGGGTTGGTCTTGAGCGTTATGGTTACCTAGAAGAAGCACAACGCCTGGCATATCGATGGCTCTACATGTACGTCTATCATAACCGTAGCCCTTTTGACAGGTCAGGTGACCTGTTCTTGGTTAGGATGACCACGGCTTTTGTCGACTTCAATGGTGTCGTGCCAGAGAAGGTGGGTTGTCTTGAATTCAGTATTCATGCATAGATTCTGACTTTTGCTTTGCGCGCAGTTCGACGCTGTCAAGCTGTCCCATCTAGTAGATGCCGAGTACGGGAACCAGGGGATAGACTTTAAGATGGTCCCTCGTGAGGGCTTTGGGTGGATGAATGGTGAGTAAGACAAGTATCCGTTCTGAACTCGGCACGCTAAAGTATGCGTGTAGCCGCCTATCAAGTTGGGTTGTCCTTCCTGACGACACACATGCGGCGTGCTGTTGCAGCCTGCCAAAGTCCCGAAATATTCTTTGGCAAAGCCGCGAATGCTGACGTTGCGACTGGCAAGACCACTGTCGCCGCTGCAGAGTCTCTCGGCCTTGCCATGGAGAGTCTCGGCCTCGCAGCATAGACTGAGTGTGCGAACGTGCACCGCTGCGTGGAGAATACCTGATTAGTACGACACATTAATATTCCTAGTCGTAGATTCTGGACTTTTCTTTACCACTAATCCTAGTTGTAGATTTGGTCCAACGCTATTTCGTCTTAACATTCATTTACTCTAATAGCAATACATTGGCATTTAGATTTTCTTGAGATACAATAATTGACACGGATTTGGATGAGTCAGCCTGTTAAACAGTCTTTGCTGCTAATTATTTTGGCTCCAGTGCATCGTCAATGTTCTGGACGACGCTGGCGGCTCTCTTCTCTCTTTTCAGTAGACTATACCCACGAGGACGAATTGAACACGAACCCACACGCCTACAATTCGAGCTGAGACACCAGCATGCCGTCTCGCCCGACGCTCACATCGTGTTCGCCGACATTCCGCAAGTTCCCACAAAGGGGTATGAAGCGACATACTCAATAGCAACAAAACGACTCTCCGCCTTTCGCCCGCCATCGTTTCGCGCACACGAGGCCGCCCGCATACGTTCGATCCGACACGCCCAAAGCACCGATCTCCCCTGGTACGAAGACGACATCATTGGACCTGACGTCGAGCACCGCGCAACACTCCTCGAGCTCGCCAAGATGACCAATAACGCGTACGTCACGCCGGACGACGCAGCATGGTACGCATTGGAGGACGACTGGAACGACGTGCGTTGCTGCGTTTCGTATGGGTGTACCGACTAACGGAGGATTAGCGCTATCCGTTTGGTTGGGAACCCGACGCAGATGGGATCCGCGGCTACGTCTTTGCGACGCCCGACAATGGGACGGTCGTGCTCTCCATCAAGGGTACCTCGACGGCGATCTGGGGGAGTGGTGGTCCGACGGGCAAAAAGGACAAACTCAATGACAATCTGCTGTTTAGTTGCTGTTGCGCCAGGATCGATTGGACGTGGACGACGGTGTGTGGGTGTTATCGGGGCGGATGGCAGTGTGACCAGACTTGCGTGGCGCAAGCGTTGGCGGAGGACGGCTTGTTCTATCCTATTGGTACAGTGAGTGCGTTTCTGTTGGGTAGGCTTGTTGTACGACGATTCAGCCATGTTTTTTCTGCATAGAATTTATATGCTAATTTAACGTATATGTATCCTAAGGCCAACATATGGATCACGGGACATTCGCTAGGTTGGTGAGGTTCATTGTGTGGTGGATTTACTGACGTGGAGGTGAGGACTTGTATAGGTGGTGCGCTAGCGTCGTTGCTGGGTGTGACGTTTGGTGTTCCGGTGGTAGCGTTTGAGTCGCCTGGGGAGAGGCTCGCCGCGACGAGGTTACATTTGCCCTCGCCTGTAAGCAATCCATTGGTCGATGTGTGTTCCTAACCCACCTGTTTTCTTGTTGGCAGCCATCGACGCATCATGTCACGCATGTGTACCATACAGCTGACCCGATCGCAATGGGGACATGCAATGGGATCCTTTCCTCTTGTGCGCTAGGAGGGTATGCTATGGAGACCAAGTGAGTGTCCTCGTCGTTCCATCGTGGGTGTCACACGACCCACAACGCTCGGCAGGTGTCATCTCGGTAAATCGATCGTGTATGACACGGTGTCGAATCTATCTTGGGCGGTCGACGTTCGTAAACACGGCATCGTGAGCGTGATTGACGATGTTCTGGCTCGTCCTTGGCAAGCGAGTTCGGATGCTGGGCGAGAGGTGCCGGTAGCGGAGCCAGAAGTGGATTGCATGGTGCGTGTTTTACATACTTGTTTTTTCAGACGTGTTGCTGACTGATATGGTGTGTGATAGGAGTGTTTTAGTTGGGAGTTTGGGGAATTTCCGCCCAAGTTGGTAGAGAGTTGCTATCACGTAGAATAATCCATTTGAACTCGACAACGATGGCACTGGCAACGCCGCTTGTTGAGACGCCACGATGATCGTGCCCATCGCTGTCAGACCACCCAATGCGTTTTCGCCAAAGCTTGCTCCATCCCTTGCAAACCTGGGACACGACGGGCTTTTCTTGATCGAACTCCAAGGCAAACTCGACGTCCAGGGTTCCGAGTCGACAAGCAAGGATGGACAGCTGATTGGGACGCTCAACACAGCTGACATGGTCCGTAGTACCGCGTCGCTCACACAGTCGATGCGTTTATATCATGTCCCCCTGCTGATGCGTCTTCGTTCAAGGGGAAGCCTACGCTCACGATCGGACATCATTTGCTTGAGGGCAAGGTGGTGACACTTTCAAAGCCCCTTGGGGTGCTGCACAAGCACGTTCACGTTCGGAACGACGGTCCATCTCCCGTGCACCCAGACGTCTCAGAAGACGAAGACGAGGACAACTACCAGTGCGAGGCACAGAAGCAGAAGCGAAAGCCAATGGAGAAGGAAAAGGACGAGAACAAGCAGGTCCGATGGGACGTGATAGCCGTGGTGAAGAAAAAGATTGTGTTCTCGAAGCGACCCATGCCTATCGCCAAACCGGCGAGCACAGCTTCTCGCGGGACATGAGTTGGCCTAGCACATTGACAAGCAGTGTGTGTGATCCATCATCCCGGGCAGCGTTGGGAACACGCGGCTGCTGTGACTTGCCCATCCCCCTTGACCCAAGTGTTGGGCCTGTCGTTTCGTTTTCCACACGGACGGAGAGGTGGGCGTCCCCACCTCCTCTCCAGGTTGTAGATATGGGAGGACCATGACTTTGAATAACTGGTGGCTAGTAGTAGCGTTGGCAAATAGGATCGTAAATTAGAGGTCCGCCCGTTTGCCAGTTCGTGTCAAGTGCAACGTTGTCTCAACGTTGCATTGCCGGCGTGATCCTTTTTTCCATGATGCGATAGGGCAGCCAGCTGCCACCCGCTCGCGTCGAGGAAATGGATTAAAACCCGCACTCATAAAGTGTCCTGTACTGATTTCAGAGTCGCTCAACTTGGGTCCCCCTCACCAGCCCCCCTCTGAATCTTTCTTGCTGTGCTTTCTCCTCCTTGTTACCATGTGTCACCCCGTCAAAGAGACAGGCGTACCACTCTACGCAGTCAGGCTGGAACAGTATGGCGAAGTCAAGGACATACCCCCAGTGAGCAATACGTCGCTGATCGGCTATCTTGGTCGACTCATGTTTCGCAGTCATCGATCATTCGTCTTTTGGGCACCAACAGTGCACCTCTGGATGACCAACGGGACCAAGTTCGCGGCCTGCTCGTCGAGCCCAAGGCTGAGCTAGAGGCCGTAGAGGAGGACATCTTCCGTCTCCAGGCCCGTCTCGCTGACATCCAGCGTCGGAAGCACGAGCTGACGTCGTACGTCGAGGACCTCGGTGCCCTCCTTTCCCCGATCAGACGGATGCCCCCAGAGATCATGGCACGCGTGTTTGACTTTTGCGGGGACATCTACGTGCGTGGGCCTCACTGTGAGCCTAGTCGCCATGCACCGCTTCTCCTGGGAAGTGTGTGTCGCAGTTGGCGTACCCTGTCCCTTGCCATGCCTAGGCTCTGGACAGCGCTCTACCTCGACCTCCCCACCTCTGGCACGCTCGACAAACAGGAAGAGGTCCTGTACGCCTGGATCCACCGCTCACGCCCGTTCCCCATCTCGTTGTGGCTGTGGAACGACTTTCTGACGGACGACGTCCCTGCCACATTTCTCCGCCGACTCAGCCACATCATTGAGGAGAACGCAGATCGATGGCGTGCCATCTTTGTCCATTTCCCCGCAGCCACGCGGGACTGGGATTGTTTTAATGCCCTCCTGTGCTGTCACCTACCAGTGCTCGAGGAGCTCGAGATCTCGCCGCAGTGCACACCCTGGGCCCCATTCCGGCCCGAGCTTTTACCAAGATTGAGGGAACTGCAGATTCCCGCCGGGGCGATGCCGGACAGCCACAGCACACTGCCGTGGACACAGCTGACGCAGCTGACCCTCCGCGGTGGCTACCGACCAGCCGACATCGACGTCCTGCTCGGGATCCTCACCTATGCCCCGCACCTCGCGCACCTCCACGTCGAGATCACCCAATACAAGTGCGAGACCAAGTGGGACGACACGCACGAGCGCATCGCGATGCCGTGCCTCGCCACCCTCGTGCTCGTCACGATCAGCAGCCACGACGAGTGCATCACGCACTTTATGGATGCGCTCTCGATGCCGGTGCTGCGCGACTTTCAGCTGCTCACGCGTGTGTGGGATACGAGCAACATGACGACGCGTTGGTGCCATGACAGCTTCTTGGGGCTGCTCGCGCGCTCCAAGTGCTCGCTCAACCATTTTACGCTCGCTGCTGTCGATATGTCGAGCGCGGAGTTGCGGCAGGTGTTGGAGCGCTGTCCGTCGCTCGTGTTGCTCAAGTTGAATGGGATGGAGGTGCCGTCGTTGATTGGGCCGCTGCTCAAGGACATGATGGATACGTCGGACTATGAGCGGAACGTACCCCTTGCGCCGTGGCTGAAAGCGATCTCGCTGAGCTGCGAGTCGATGGATGCGTTGGATCATCAGATCGATGATACGGGGCTGACGTTTGAGCAAGCGTTTACGCAGCTGGTCACGTCTCGGACGACGAAACGGGACCCGGGCAGCAAGGCTCTTCAATTGAAGTGGATTCACTGGACGATTTGGTGGGCTTGGTGTCGATACCAGCCTCCAGTTCAGGCACATCCTGATCCTGAGCTGGAGAGACGCCTGTCGATGTTGTGCGCGGACGAGGTCGATGTGGGCGTGTCTTCTGCCATGTATAACAAGTACAAGCGCGTCTCCTAGAAATCACTCGCTGGCTGGTCCAACTCATCTTAGCCAAAATAATAATTTTGGAAATGTAATGATACATATCCTTACACGTGGAACTAATGCATGGTACATCATAACGTACAGAGTGCTCGAGCGGGCCATGAAGATGCAAAAGAAGAGACTTGAAAAGGGAATGCAAAACAGGGGACGAAGGCTGATAAGTGAAATGAACAGGTTGCGCACTGGGATATCTCGGCATGGGAATGATGGGGTGTGCCAATAATGGTTACTGTGCGACACAGAAGTGATATCTCCGCCACTGCACGCGTCATCGTTTCTGACGCAGAGCAGGACGAACAATAACGAACGGACAGCCTTCTTTCGTGTTTGAAGACACAAACGTTTCCAGAACTATGTGATACGAGTGCTGCGGGGGCAATGCAGAGACAAATGAGATAAGTTAGTTGAACCCGTCAAAGTGCCCCTTGAGGATCCTCTCTCCCATGGGAGAGGGCGCACGACGAGGACGCTCGACGACGGTTGCTGAGCGTCTGAACTTGCGCTTGTGCATAGTGGGGGGTAGACTGGGCAGAGTAGAGTCGGGAGGGGGCTGAGGGTTGGCGGGCTGGGGTATATCGGTCACAGAAAGCTGCAAGACATGAGACGAGGTTGATGGGTGCAAACGGTCAACAAACACACCTTGCGACCACTTAGGGAGAGGCGTCTGAGGACATTGACGCCTCTTTCGTGAAGAGGCTCCAACACTGGGGGTTGAGGTTGAAATCGACTGGCAGTGCTAGCACGACGAAGGGGTAGTGTCCGTTCTTCAGCTGATTCGTCTATTATTGAATACGACTGTCAGATAAGGCAACTACGATGATGACACGTGGCTACGCACCTTCGACGACGGGGGGCGGGACAAACCCGCGGAAAGGAAAGGTTGCGGGAGCTTTGGTGGGGGACTGGGACAAGAAGTGAAGGATAGGGGAACTGGACTGGACCGAAATGCGTGTGTTGATGATATTGTTTGGGGTGACGAGAGGTGGAGATGAAGCGGGGGAGTTGGTCGAGTCGGAAGAGAATGAAGTTGAACGATGGCGGATATGCTGAGTAGAGATTGGAATGGGTTTTGAATGCTGTATGCTGCGGTCCTGGGTGTCCTTGTTCATTGCGGTGGGGGGAGAAGAGAAATATGCAGGATGGTTTATAAAACCCCGACCAAGGGAATTCCCGGTTTATCAGTCAGTTGATAGCACGTGTCAGTTATTGAATTTCATCATCGCTTCCTCCGCGGCGCCGCTCAAAAACCTGATACGCACCGTTTCCCCGGATTGTCGTGTGTCATTTAACCCCAGTGGCGGTGTAAAATGTCTCGCTGAGCCACTTTCATGCTGTTTTCGCTGTACAATGGCCAAGAAATGCAACCACCTGTGGATCTTATCATGAAACAACCAGAAATAACGGGCGTAGAGACATTGCCTGTAATGGGATTTCCATCAGATTTGTCCACGTTCTCACAAGGTTATCTGGATATTCCAAGATCCGCGATTCTCATGCCGGTACCTCCTGTGTATTATAAAGCTGATACCTCACCTAGACTGACTGCCAAATGGAATTGGAAATTCAAATTGATCATGATCAAGACACGGTCTGAGACAGGAGGTTCATGTCAAAGGTACTGTGTCACTCAACACGTATCCCAGGATCAAACATGTGAACGAAACCTACGTCGCCACGGTCGCATCACGGTGATGCCCATCGATGCTTCGTCGTGACGTCTTGAATCTTGTTCGTGTGCCTTGCCACCGTGATACTGACACGATCATCGCATCCAATTCCCAAGCCTTTCTGTTGCCAACCCTCGCGGTGGTTCTTTGACCGAATGGACGGCGCTCGTGACGAGTACCCTTCGTGGCGATACGTTGACCCTGCACACAGTTCTGGGGTACATCAAGGCACCCGCCCTCCTCTGTGATAAACTTGGGGATCCGTTCACATGTCGCCCTAGTACCCATGCCTCGGGTATTTCCAGATCAGCTCTCAGTCCGTGGGAGCTGTTCGGATCCTCTAGGCATCACGGCGTCTTCAGACCCCAGATCTTGTCGAACGGAGACTCACGTGCGAGTCACGGCCTCCCACCTAGCTACATTTTACATCCGAGTCCCCATACGTCCGCAACCACGCAACCAGATCTTGCACGATTTCCCATGTGAAAACCAAATTATATCAGGACTAGACAGTACATAGATCCATAGTCGTGTGCGCAGCCTACGTTGCACTACGATAACGTGCTCTCCGCAACACGCAGCGTCGTCTCGATCATCGCGTCCCTCCCTTGTTTCGCCAACGCCGAATTTGCCCAGATCTTTTGCATCTTGGGCATCGCCTCTCGAATCTTTTCGACTATGCCCATGATCACATCCTTGGGTGCGCCAGTCCTCAACATCGGGTCGATGGTACAGTTCAAATACCCTGGCGTACGTTCAATCGCACATCAAGGTGCATGACGAGAAGATGCACGTACAACAGTGTTTCTCGTCGTCATCTGGAAGCGCTAGGGCTGCTTGGGTGTACTGTTTAATAGCTAGGGCATAATACGTCATTTTCTCGCTCAGGTTCTCACTCGATTGTGCCATCTGGACAAAGCAATATCCAACCACGCTATGCATGGCACATCAGTATGCGTGTCGGTCTACCAAGGAAAAGTAACGTACGCACACGCCTCCGCCGTTGGATACACATAAAAGGACGACACGAAACCTGGATCGACGGGTTCAGTACTGGAGGGTTGACGGCTCTCCTTCTCCATATCCTCCACAAGTTCACGCGACGCATCGAGAAGGGCATCCAAGAACACTTGCTTGTCGGCCGCCGCCGCTTTCGCGTGAGCCTAATCGCAGATGAGCCGTGTCCAGTAGAGAGCGTGTCGCGCAGTGACATACCGACATCAGAGTCTCTAGATATATTGCCTTGATGCCTCTGACGAACGTATCCTGGAAAACCGCGCCCCTGTCATCTTTTGACACGTCTCGCCAAATTTGGCGACCCCACTGAAGTATCTGGAGAATTTCCTTCAACCGCTCGACGGCAACATGGGGCGCTTGTCTGAGTTTGGAATCGAGGATGGCACGCATGAGCCGTGCGCTGACGACCAAAAGTCGACATTGAGTGAGAGGCGTTGACAAAGTGAACGAGCGAACGCACCGAACGACGACAGCAAGTGCCGGACGCACGTCGTTCCATCCATCCTTCTTCAGACGGTCCAGCGCCTTCTGCTTGATGTTTTCTAAACTATCCGAGGTCCACGCTCTCCGTTTCTCAGCCTCAAAGTTGACTGTACGATATCGCCGACGATGAATGGACAGAACACAACACAAAGAATCTGCCCACCTTGATCATTGAACTTGTTGAGCCAATTGTTGGAGTCCATGCGGAACACGCGCATGTCACGCATGAGTCCATTGGTGATGCAGGTGAGACCCTACAACGGGATCAACGTCTCGACGCGTCCCTTGATCCATAGAGACTGACCTCGGTGTGCCCGACTATGCCATACCCTTGTGGGGCACCCTTGATGGGAACCTTTTTCAACATATTGATGTACCCAACACCTTCCTCGAAATCCTACCCCACGTTGAGTACGACACCACGATCTGATGGATCGACGGACTGACTTGGTTTGCATGATGTATCACGTACGCCTAAGTAAGAGGTCAGTACCCGCACGCAAAAAACGACACACACGACGCGACTGACACTACTCGAAAACATGGCACGTCCAGCAGCGTGCAGCGCGGGGAGCATCTCCTCGGCTGCCTTCCACGGCGGCTTATCCAAAGGGCCACTGACGATCCCCGGAAACGGACTCGACGTGAACGCGTCCAGGCGTTCCTGGGCTTTCTGGAGTGACGCCGTGTACTGCGCTTGTTGCTGGCGTTCTGCGGGGGTGAGGTTTGCCTTGGGAAGGGCATCGACAGCCGTTTGCCACGCCTTGACGGCGCTCGTGAATTCCATGGCAGCCTATGATGGGGACAGTGCGTGAGCGGAAATGGGAGGATGGGGGGGGGGGGGGGGGGTGAAGCGGGAGGGATGGGGACGCACGTCGTGCGCGGCCGCGAGGCGGGACCATCCCTTTGCATACGTTGGCTCCAGTTCTGTCGCCTGATGCATACGGGAGGGTCACACCGTTCCGTTCAGTGGATCTCGGAACCGACGCCATCGTGACTACCTCACCTGATGTGCATCCCGCAACGCATCTAGGTATCTAGTGCGCGAAAAAAAAAAATCACGTCAGCCCCCCATTTGAACACGTTGTACGCTGCACTGGCACGCGTCCTCGGATCGAAAGACCACCCAGGACACAGACACGAAACGCGACACGCACTTGCCCATCCCAAAACTACACGCAGATCGATTCGCGTGCAAGACGGCATTTTGGCCATCGATCGCGATCGCCTCGGTATACTTGTCGTGCGCGCGCACAAAGTCCTTTTTGATGAAGAGGGCGTTGCCTTGTTCTTTGAGCTGTGCTGCTGCGGTCGATGGCGCCATCGTCTGATGCGTCGGTCCTTTCTGGGAGTCGGAGTGGGAGCGAAAAAGAGTGCAAGTGGACGACTAAATGGAACTTTGGTCCAGGGTCCAGGCTTGCCTCATGGCGGGCTTACAGCCTCGTTGCCGTCAGCCTGGACTCAATATCTCAATTGGCGACTCAATTGGCGGCTAGCATCTGGGCGCAGTTCTCAAGGCTGGAGGGTCAAACACTCTCCAGTTGAGATAATCCGTTGCCAGCGATTATGGTGATGATGTAAAGCGGACATGCGGTATGCACCATGCATTAGAGATAATAGATAATACCTAAACTAGCGCTAGGAATACACCATTAGCAGCTGGCGCGTGGCACTACGGAAATGATTATATGAATGAGCGTGGGATATAGATAATGCAGAATGCATCGAAATAACGATAAGAAAAGGGAATAGAAGTGGGACAGGAGGTCGGTTGTCATGATGATGATGGTGATGATGGTGATGATGATGATGGTACTCGTACATTGGTGCAATATGCACATAAAGAAAGAAAGAAGGGCAAGGCGAATCGAATAATGTGATGCGCAATTAGTCCAAAAAGGCGAGTTCACTCAATCTGCGACTTTCGGCGTCCTGTATGCCCCCTGCCGCCCTGAGAATGCTTCCTATACTGTGCATGGTCGGGTCAATCGCCGCCCTCTGTGCCTGGGAAATTGACGAAGAGGAAAGATCTGCCGAGGAAACCGTGCTCTTAAGACTTCCTGCTATAGAACGACGGAGATTGGTGAGGGAATGAGTCCCAAACTTAGACATCGAGGACCCGACGACCCTACGCGGTCGATCACTCGCACGCCTAAGCGAAGAAGTCGAACGAAATTTTTCTTTTTCGTGGAAAGGAGGGTGGCTTGACTGCGAATGTGACTCGAGAGTTGACCCTGGACAATGTGATGAAAGAGTGCACGAAACAGAACTCTCAACGAGTGTGGGCGATGTGGGGGAAGGTGGACTAGAAATGACGATTGGAACTTTGGCTGGCGATAGCAGGCGAGACGGCAAGAATGGTCCTTGCTCGGAGGGTTCCTCATGCAACACCTCGAGGCATGAAGCGGGTGACAATGGAGGCACAGAACTACAGCATGAAGGTCTGCCCGTGGGAAGCTGATCTGTCTTCCCATCGCCGGATCGGCGCAAAGGAGCTGCATCGGGAGGAGGAACAGAAGATGGAGGCGACCTCGTTTCCTGCAAGTGCGGGGGAGATGGGGGTCCACGCTCTGAATCGCTACTCCCCGAGGTTCTATTGATGGCCAACCAACTTGCCTTGAGCCGTTCCGCTTCGGTTGATCCGTGGATTGTCGGGATAGCCGGTGACGGGAAAGAGCCGATACGTTCATCTGCCTCCCGTTCTTGTTCGCTTAGATCTTTGCGGGGGGGGAGGAGTCCGCGTTCTCGGAGAGCAGCCTCTCGGTGTTGTTTAGAGACGAAGCTATTGGGGAGTGGTGGAGAAACTGCGTTCGTAGTTCTGGGGGGACGGGGTCTTTGGGCAGGTGGACCCACATCACCGGATAATGTCCGCATAGATGGCCGATTTCGCACGCCGGAGCCAGATCTGGAGGGTATGGAAATGTTGAACTTTGAAGTGATACAACATATCAACTTCGATTTGGGGGTGGGTTGCAGAGCAACGAGTGAATCGGTGGAACGAGAGACACTGGATCAAAGGATGAGGACCGTCGCAAGCTCGATAAAAATAACACCCGACGGAAGAAGAAGTTGTAGAACGTTCGGATGACGGAGGAAGACGAAATGAATGAACGTGGGGCAAATGGTAATAGAGCGAAAAGAGGGGTACCGATACGCACCTCGCAACGCCGGACTTTGAAGACTTGTTGGGTGGTCGCTCAGGATGAGGTTTGTCCAAGGTGAGTGCAATGTGTGTACTTGGTGCCAACCTATCGGTCGTGCTGCGAGACGGTTTTTCGTCCCCCGAGACGGACTTGCGGCCATTCTTGTGGGCGGGGACATGGACGATGTGGAGTCGGCCGCGCTCAGGCGAAGAGTCGTCGGTGTCTTCCTCGGTTGATGAGGGAAGAGCCGAGACGGGATGGGATCGAAGACGGAAGCGACGGAAGGGATCAAAGGGCATTGCTGGTCGTAGGAGAATGTGAACAGGCTGATGGGGGTGGGATCGCGGGGAAGGGAACGTAGGTTTGCCTGGGAAGGGCGAGGATATAAAAGTGGGGTAATTGGTAGCGTGACCCCCGACTAGACTAGATTCGTCGAGGCGTGAAAGCAACCGAGGGAGGAATAACCGAAAATCAATTAGACAAGGTCCGAGGTTGTGAGGGGGATGCTCCAACGTTGAGAGGGCCGTAATAAATCACGGGCGAATCCCATGAGGCTGACCAGTACCAAGTGTTCTTCGTGTTCGCCGCCGCTCGACATGGGGACGAGGAGATGAAATCACTCCCTTCTTCGGGGATACAGCACTTGACCTATACTCGCCCTCTTGGGAAGAAGGATCCTGAAACACTTCCCGCTGGTCAGCGATCCGTTTCGGAAGTACGACGACTCGTCTCAGAGTCACACAGCCTAGTACAAGCTGTACTCTTGCAAGGGCTGCAGTGCTTTCAGAGAAGAGGGCAACCCGCTCCACCTTGCCCCGGTGCCTTCTGTTTTGCGAGGTTGCTGTTAATCAAATCCGTGACAATCGTGTGGTCAGATCGTCCTCAGACATAGCAACGTATCGACTCTGTTCAACGTGGGAGCCACTTGTTCATGTCACATCATGTCCCTGTTCAAACCATATACCTCAACGACAACTCCAATTCCTGAACAGCCCGCGGCCGCAGTCACCGAATTTGACATCCTAAAGGCATCGCACGAGTAAACCCTACTCTCGCATTCCAGTGTTGCACAGGCTGACTCGCCACCTGCAGGTTCCTCCGTGACGACGCAGAAGGGGAAGGCAGCACGTCTTGGAACGATCAGCTCGCCAAAAAATACTACGACAGCCTTTATCGCGAATTCGCGATCTGCGATCTCAAGCACTACAAGTCGGGTAATGTCCGTCCTTGGCACCACACCTGACAGCAACATGCCTGACGCATCCAGTTTGCCCTTCGTTGGCGCACAGAGTCAGACGTTCTCGGCGGAATTGGAGAAACATCGTGCGCAAATACCCGGTGTGAACATCATCGTCCTTCTGCCTCCGATCTCTCGACACTCGAATTACCTTTCACTTACGAAGAGCACGGACAACAAAAGGAAGCCCTGGTCAAAATTGTCCTGTGTCCGAGATGCGTGCGGAAGTTGATGTGGAAACGGAGGCATGACAAGCGTGATGGCAGGGAGAAAAAGGGAGATCCAGTCGCGAACAATGAGCTCATAGCTGATAGCGCTGATGCTCAACATTCAGAGAGACGACATCGACGTTCGCGATCGCGGTCTCCACCAAGACGAGCCTCGTAGACTATCTTAGCGTAAATTTTAAAGTCCGTTCACTCGCGAACTTGACGGTGAGGTCAGTCGTGAGTGGATAGTCAAAGTTGTAGCATTCAGCGTCGGTCAATCACCGTCAGCATCATCATGTCCACTGGCACCACCGCTCCAACCGTACAGCCGGTGGAGCGCCAGGACATCCACAAGTCATGTCGCACGATCGAAACTCTGTTGAGCGTCCTAAACGACTATTGCGAAGCTGCTGCTGCTTTTGCAGCGATTCAGAAAAAACTGTCAAAAGCCCTCAGAGATGCCGCAGGTTTGAAAGCAAACGCTCAGTTTGCAGGTGAGTTCATTCACAACGTTGCACGAGAACTTCAGCCTATAACCGTCGGGTTATCAGCCAATGCTTTCGGTGCGAGTTCCAACATCCTCGAGGTCTTGGCAGATGTCGACAGCAAGTTTGCAAAGTTGGTTGAAAAGGAATCCCGTAGCATTGGCGCAGACGTCAAAAAGTGGTTCAAGAAACTGGCGGTCAGTTCTCCTCCCCCTACGAGGAGCTTGACTAATTCCCTGCAGAGAGAAGAAAAGGCCCACGACGAACGCATGAACGACTCTAATGCTCGTATCAAGCAAGCCGGCAAGTCATTCCCCCCTTCGAATTGGAGCGGTACATCTCTAACTGTTTTGCTCAAAGGTCAAGCGTATGAGAAAAAGTCTAAGAAAGGAGCCAAGGATGCAGGCGAGGAGCATGCTCGTTACATCAATCTACTCAGCGTCATTGGTCCTGAAATGTCTCAGGAGAAATAGTGAGTACTAGCTTTATCAGATCTTGACATGAGCGTTCATATCGCTCCATCCAGCAACCACGCTGTACACGTCACTCAACAAAACACCTCGGTAACGTTCAGTGTCGCGGCAAGTCTCTCTCGCATAGCGGATGCCGAGTGGACTCGCACTTGCGAGTGCATGCGCCGCGTTTCTCCCGCTATCGGATCTCTTGGAGAATGGCGTTCCCTATGCGAAGGAGCGTGGACAGGACCTCTTCCTGATGACCTACCGGATATGTCTTCTGAAACACTTTCTACCCAGCCGCCTGTCACATCTGCGGTTTCAGAGTGGGGCCAGACTGGGCTTTTCACGCCAGTCCGTAGATTGCTTCCCGTCCCCCCTAACCACAACCCGGGATCGGTCTCTGCACCTGCGGCAACATCGCTCGATCCACCTCGGTCACCGTTCAGCACGGCTAATCAGAATCAGGGATCAATCAATTCGATCACCACACTTTCTGCGTTCCCTTTCCCGCCCACCCACTTTCCTGTGCCTCTGGCCACGAACGAGGCAGAATTACAACGACAGCAAGCCCAACTTCAAAGTCTCCAATCTGTACATTCTCGCGCTGGCAGTCCTAATCCCACTCGGCTAAATGGCGCCTTAGTTATCCTGACTGATTCTCCCAAGCAGGTAGCAGTCGCTGACTTGCCAGAATCGCTTGCTCTGGATGCCCCCAGGTCTTTACACTCTTCGCAAGTGTCTCAGACTGCGTCATCGTCCCATCAGTCTACCGCAGCCGCGCGTACCCCGGAGGTGCCTCCTGGACCTGAACCGTCAACCTCCTCGCCTGAAGATAAAGCGACTGTCAAGCCGATGGCGTTAGTAGGGAACCCGAAGAAACCAAGACGTCTCTCCTTCATCACTCGGGTGCCTCCACCCTCGGACAAACCCACTAGACCACTATCGCCATTCAAAAGGGCGGACCACTCTTCAACCGAGAAGGAGTTTGGGGTCGACACGGACAGCAGTAACAGCGCATTCAAAAGCCATAGCGTCGATGCTGCGAAGAAGCCTCGTGAACGTACGGATTCCACCCACAGTGCCGGAGGCAATGTTGCGGCCTTGCGCAACAAGTATACCCGAACGGTTGGTTCCCTTCAATTCATTTGCTTCATCTATTTACATTCTCCAAGGTTGAAACCCCGTCACAGGGCGTGAAAGACATTCCTCGGTTACCAATGAGTGTTTCTGAAATTGCTTCTCGTTATCAGCCAGTCGACGAACCCTTGTCGCCACTGCAAACCGCGTTCCCTATCGTGGATCGTTTCCTGCCAGATAT
Source organism: Boletus rex-veris (assembly GCA_038088795.1). Lineage (NCBI taxonomy): Eukaryota > Fungi > Basidiomycota > Agaricomycetes > Boletales > Boletaceae > Boletus > Boletus rex-veris. The sequence continues at coordinate 20,545 of JBBPJQ010000397.1, forward strand.
CCCTACACGCACGTCTACGCGCGATTTGGCTATTGATGAGAATGAGATACGAAGGCGCAGGCAACGCATCGAAGAGCTGGCCGGGCTCGAACTCAAGGAGAAAGAGTACGAGCTCCGACAACGCGAACACGAACTCAACCAGCGGACCCGCGACTTCGAACGCGACCGACTTCAATTCCTCCATGTCCATCCCAACGAACCGGGTACCTCCAATGACGGACCCAAAGGGCCTCGTAAAAGTCCCTTTCAACACAAGCGCGGTTCTCGGAGTGTCACGCACATCAACCTCCCCTCGTCGACGAGCACGTTGACGCGTCCGAGCACCTCGCATTCGCCCACACGTCCGCCGCTCTTGCCAGTAAAAGATCATGCGCCGTTTTGCGGTTGCGACACGTGTTCGGTGAGCAAGTACAAGGCCACGGATGTATCCCCGTCGCCGCGTGACATGCGTCCACCCCGGCCGCCCATCCTCCTCCGGCCCGAAAAGCCCAAAGGATGGATCCGTCGACTCAGTATGCCCTCTGTCAACATGGCGTTTTCTCTCGATGCGAAGAAGAGCGCGAGCGCGATCAGTTTGAAAGCGGGGCTGCCCCTTCCGAGTGAAAACGGTCGACTGCGAAAACGCAGTTACGAGCAGGGCATGACTCTGAACAGTAATCGTACGATGACGGGGATCGACCGATGATGTCGATCAATGCGTACGCATGCTTGGATATCCTATTGTCTTATTATTGGATGTATTGAAATTTGTTATTCTGTCAGGATACCTCTGCCTCTTTTGCTCTTTTTTTTTTTCTTTGATACCCGCCTTGTTCGTTCGTCTTCTCGACGTCGTTTGTTACTCACGATCATCTTACGACAATTGAGATAATAATATGATATTCACGTGGAAGACTCTATGGGCGCTCACGGTCAACGTGAGCATCGGAATTGAGCAACATAGTAGTCAGGGTAACCTAATGGTGGGTATGTGTATCAAGTATACACCGAAAACAAATGTATCACAAGGTCATTGGTAATTTCCGACACACAACTCCTGCTCCATCGCACTACCCGCATCACCTCCTGACCGTCTCCGTGTCCGTCACCGCTTACTTCTTCTTGCCTTTCTTCTTCCCGCCAGCTCCACCTCCACCTCCACCTCCCCCCTTCTTGCCTTTCTTGGTCGCTGGAGCGAAACTCTCCTCTCCCTCTCCATCCTCACCTGGTGCGTCGGTCTGGCCGTCGGTTGCAGATTGCTCTGCAGCCACAGCAGGCCATGCTTCGTCAACCGCTGCCGACTCGGGCGGCAGGTCCGTCGCGCCATGGGAGGGAGCAGCAGGGAGTGCCGTCTCGGTCTCTCCCGCACCCTCGTTCGTGTTTGCATACCATTGGTCCTCCGCGGAAGCCGCGGGCGCAACCAACGCCGTCTCGTCATCAGCCGTCTCCGCCTGCATTTCACCTGCACCCGCACCCGCACCCGCACCTGCGCCAGACGACAATTGATCGAGCTCCAATTCGCTCTCGGTGGCCCCGGCAAACAGCCCGCCCGCGCTGCCCCAGGAATTGGACAGACCAAGTTTGGGCCCCTCGTTGCTGTTCGTGCCCGAACCAAAGCCCCCGCTGCCCCAGCTGGACAGAGCCCCAACCTGGGGCTCCTTGCTGCCCTTCGTGTCCGAACCAAAGCTGAACCCAAACGACTCGGTCGCGGCGGACACGGCCCGTACGGTGGTCTCCTTGATGGTGTCGGTCGTGGATGCACCCCACGAACCCCAGCTGTCAGAGTACCCGCCCCCACCTCCGCCGCTGTCGGCCTGTGTGCCGAATGCGTCAAAGGTGGAGGTGGCGGTATTGACGGCCATATCGCTGACCTCGACCTTCTCATATGATTCTCTGGTCTCGGACATCTGGGCCCTTTGTTGGACCGTTGTTTCGATCGACTCGGTGATAGAGAGCTCTCCGGACGTCTCGTGGATGAGTTGCTCGGGTGGGACAGTGTCGGCTGGGGTTTGTCCAGCGAGAGGATCTTCAGGGTTGATACCTTCTTGGGACTGGGACACGTCTAGGGCCAGTCTTTCAGAAACGACGAGCGCTCCTTGAGATGCTTCTGCGAGCGGGTCCGCAAAGAACATGCTCGGGGCTTCGCCCACGGCTGGGGTAGTCTGTTCGAGTTCGCGAGGCGTGGATTTAGATGATTCAGGGCCCACGGATCGCGCTGATGACGGGAAAGGTGATGCAGCGGGAGTGGCTGCCTTGGATTGGGGTCCCCAGACGGAGGTAAGCGCCTGAGCGAGCTGTCTCGGACTCTTGCCGACCGTCGTATCGGCAAAGTCGATCGGTGAGTTTGGTTTGCTCGTATTCTTCGCCTTGCTTTTTTTGCCCTTCGTGGGAGGAGGGGCTGCAGCCGCGATCCTGTCTCGTTCGGCTTGTTCTCTCTCGGCGCGTTCTTTCTCGGCTCTCTCCCTCTCGGAATTTTCCCTGTCGATCCTCTCTGTCTTTTTTTATTTTTATTTTTATTATACACCTTGTTTATTGTCCGTGGGGCCATGCCCCTTGCTGGATATTACATGCGGTAGTAACAGTAGTGGTAAGTGGATCTAGTCTTCTGTTGTGTATATAGCTCGAGTCCCGCGAGTGGGTGAGCGGGCACAGATGTCTCTCTCGGCCCTCTCCCTCTCCCTCTCGACCCTCTCCATCTCCATCTCCCTCTCGATCGTCTCCCTCTCCCTCTCGATCGTCTCCCTTTCAGACCTCTCGGCCTTTTCGCGCCCGCGCTCAATTCTCTCTCCCTCGAGCCTCTCTCTTTCAGCCACCACCCTCTCCCTCTCAGCCCTATCTCTCTCCACGGCTGCTCGCTCTCTCTCGACCGCCGCCTCCCTCGCTCGCCTCTCCCGCTCCGATTCTGCGCGCGACTGGGACGTGTGCGCAGAGAGCTTTGAGGCACTCGAGACTTTTCGGTCACGCTCGACATGGCCGACAGACGAGGACATGCGCGAAGTAGAAACAGACGCAGAGTTGGACACGGAGCGTTCGCGTTGTTCAATCTCGCGGGTGCGCTCCGTGTAGGTAGCCTGTTGCTGATGCTGGTACTGATGCTGGTGTTGCTGGTGCTGGTGTGAGTGCTGTGGCTGCATTGGTGGCGGTGGGAGTGGTGGTTGCGCCTGCGATGGTGGTTGCAATTGCGATTGGGACCGGGAATGGGAATGGGTAGATTGGGAGCCGGAGACGGAGCGACTACGGCTAGTTGCATCCATGAACGTTGCATCGAGTCGTCCTGGCCCATATGGGGTCTTGGCGCCCGATCCGACCGAGTCCTGAGAATGGGTGCGAGAGGGAGCGACAGAGGCCGGTCGAGATGGGGCACGCGACGCTGCGCGAGACGGACCAAAGTCGTCTTCAGAGTAGGCATCCATTTCAGCTTCGTCAGCACGATGCCCACTTTCGCTGTACACGATGGATGCCGGGCCGCTGTGAGAACATGAGTCCAAAGGGACTTCACCGCATGGTGACGCAAGACTTACTACTTGGTCCTTCCCTGTCGTGACGATACGATCAATAAGGCTGATACGTAGGCGCAAAGTGTAAATACGCACGTTATCGTTCCATTTGATCCGTGCTCTGAACTCCGTCAAGCCGAAATAAATTTCAACGCTGAAGACGATGGCCCAGTAAGTCTTGCCATTTCTCCCCGTCTTTGGTTCTGCGCTTCCGCTGAGAGGTGAGAGATCTGCGCGAACAACGCAGAGAGTTTCGTAATCCTCTGAGTGGTAAAGATGAGCTGCGGGAGAGACGATGTCGAGGAAGAACTGTACCATGGTACCGAAGAATCCATGGAGGTATCATGTCACCGCCACGATAACACCATATCTCCACTTCAAACACGGAGAGAGTGGATAGATTTGTTAGTTCGGTACAATATTTGCGTGTGAAGACGGTCGACTCTTTCACTTTCACACCCTGCGAGGGACGAATGAATAGGGGGAGGCGATGCAATGGAGGACCCCTACTCTCGCGAGAATACAGTCAAACGCGTCTGGGAGAAGCTGAGGCCCTGAAGGGAGCTCGCAGAGTCTCTCCTTTCGTGCCACATGTTCAAGTTCGTTAGGATCAAACTCGCGCAGATATTCCACGCCATACATAAACCTGGACACCCTTGCCGAGACATGATGGTCACAGTAGAAGCCAAGGGCTCCATCCGCTACAGCCTTGGACCTAAAACGGAAAGCTATTAAGCACCATGCACATCAATCCGAATACGAGAACCAATCAGAGAGATTCACGTTTGATTGTCTGGTCGGCTAACTGTGATCTTCATGGGCATAAGACGCTCCTGGAGTTGAGCAAAAAGCCAAGGGCTGGCTGCGAATCCTCCCACCAACCACACGGACTGACGAGAATAAGACGCGTAGCTCGGATCAGCGCGTGGATGCACCTACTTTGATCATACCCTGAGACGCCACTACCTGTGCTTTGATGGACGCTACAGCAGCTTGTATGGACGGCTCAAATAGCTCCGCTACTTCGGCACTAGGATGCTGTGAGTCGAGAAAAGCGCAATGGGAGGCGGGTGGCATACCCCGTAAGCTTGAGAGATCCGCCGCGTATACCCACAGCGGGATCCCTGTCGAGTGGCGAACCAAAGGGAACCCATTGGATGTCATTCTTGTCACGGAATAGTCTTTTAGTCGTTTCGTCGAATCGTTTGGTGACGTGGTCGATAGAGTCGGGAGAACCATATTTGGAGTTTTTGAGTTTCTCTGGTTCAGGTTGAGTCCTCGCCGAAACGTGACGCGGTGCGACGTACCCGCGAGGAACTCTCTTGCCCTGCGACTCACGAAGACCGACCCTGCAAAAGTACCTATCGAGCCAAATTTAGACAATGAACAACGGATTCTCATTCATGATTAGACTGACAATCTGGTGGTGCGATTTCCTCGATTACCAGCGGATTTGTGCCTCGTACTGCGTAGGAACTGATGTCGAGGGTGCCTCCGCCTGCATCGGCTACCAGAAAACCGGTGGATGGATTCTGGGGCAAAGGGGATCAACGGATTGTCTCGGATCGAAATGGTACGCACGGAGAGAACATCCGCAGCGAGACCGCTTTGGACACAGGTGTGGAAACTTGCTTCTCCCTCCGTGACGAACCGGATCCGGGCGCGACCCTCGTCCGTGTCCGGAATCAAACCGCCGTAGACTGCTGCACGACGCATCCTGGTTTGTTGTGCACCTTCCCAGCCGTTTGGATGGCTGAGAACGAATTCGATCGAGTGTTCGACGGATTGCCATAGGGCTTTACCGTTCGCATGGGTATCGATGATAAAGCTGCGGGTGCAGCGGAACAAGTACCGCAGAAAGTCGCCAAACACGTCGAGAGGCGATTTGTTTCGCGGGAGGGGGCTGAGGCGCATTCCGTTCATATTGAGCTTCATGGACTTGGGTCGCAGACGAAGCTTGAACCTGCGGGCGAGGTGGGGGGATAAGGGGGTGGGGACGCGATATGACGTACAGTTCTGCCTTGATCCAGGATTCGTCTTCTGCCTGTGAGGTGATCGACGCGTTGTCTGCCTCTGCGCCGGCATACAT
>JBBPJQ010000398.1:0-26102 GCA_038088795.1 Boletus rex-veris
TAGGAACTGTCAATCGAATCGGCAGGTTAGCTTCCACTGGACAAAACTCCTGAGGCTAGAAAAAATGGTAATGAATGCTCTGAGTTTGATTTCAAGAAGGAATTTGACTCTTCGACCACTAAGGCAGGTTTGGGATGACTCATCGAAGCGACGGCTAAAATGCTGAGCTGCCACGGGCCCCGCTGTGAGAGCCACGAAGTAACAAGTGGTGGCTATATTTGACTCACTCGATAGCATATTTTCATTGTGGCCTTAAGCGTCCTTGGTTTACAGATTAAAATTTCTCGACTGCATATCCCCAGTTTTTGTTCCATAGAATATCAGCTATAATACCGCGCTGCTTGAAGTCGGCGAACGGAGGGAGATTGACGGTCTTCCTGGGGAGTGCCGCTGCGGGCCGCGTGAGTAAACACATCGAAAGTACCCAGACGGTGCTCTCAGGCTAATTTGAGCCGTGACCGTCATATCAATGTCATGGTCACGGGTTGGCATATCGCAGTAAGTCCTACACTTAAAGCACCATTAATACGGTAAGCGCTGGCCCGTGTATCTCAAAGACATCGACTGCTCACAACTGTTGATTAAGCACAATCGCAAACCTTCCCGAGTCACGGTACGTTAACTTCAGGTTTCCCTCCGACAAGCTAACAGAAGAAGCCGACGGTCCAACCTACTCCGAACTACAACATATTCGCGATTGAACGTCATCATGCCGACCCGCGTTCCGCTTCTCTTTGTGAGCCGTGATGTGGATATGCTGCTTACCACCGAATGGACTGACGGCTATTGGAAAGGGTACCATGACCTTTGGGTTCGAGGGCAAGAACGGTGTGCGGACATCATCATTGAGACAATGCCAGGGGATTCTCGATGTCTTCTTTGCTCATGGACACACTGAGCTCGATACGGCACGGATGTATGCCGAAGGGACAACGGAACAGGTAGGGATATCGCAACATTCGATTTCAATCCCATGTTCACTCGCGGTTCTCATGTCCTCCCTTAGATTCTATCTGAACTCAATCTCAAAGACGCAACGATCGACACCAAGTAATCTTACCCATCTAGTATGCGCGTGCAATGGCTGATATTGGCGTGAAGGGTGTACCCAGTCAAGCCCGGCGACCATTCGCCGGTAAACCTGAGGAACACGTTCTTGACGTCACTCCAGCACCTCAAACGCGACAAAGTTCGCGTTCTGTACCTCCACGCACCCGATCGCAGTGTTCCTTTCGAAGACACCCTGCGTGAGCTCAACAACCTGTACAAGGAAGGCAAATTGTGGGTATTCCTCGCGTGGTACTTTCACAGTGTGCGGACTGACCTTGGCCCTAGTGAGATCTTTGGACTGAGCAACTTTGCCGCGTGGGAAGTGCGTGGGCGCCTTGCCAATCGCATGCACTCCTCGGAACTAACAAACGACAGGTTGCTGAAATCGTCGGAATCTGCAAAGCCAGAGGCTACGTTCTGCCAAAGATCTACCAAGCGTGAGTTATCAATATAGGAAATCGCACCTTCTTCACCAACATATATTCCTAGGATGTACAATGCCATCACACGCGAGATTGAAACCGAATTGGTGCTTTGCTGCCGCAAGTTCGGTATCAGACTGGTTATCTACAACCCTCTCGCGTACGTCCCTTGCCAATTCCCGAGGATGCACGCCGTTAACGACCGAGATTGCTCAGCGGTGGTCTCTTCGCGGGCAAGGTCACCTCTATCGATGATCAAGCTTCAGATGGTCGATTCGACCCTTCTTCCAACATGGGCAAGATGTACCGCGCCCGTTACCTCCGAGAAGGCCACTTCAACGCTCTCGAGCTCCTCAAAGACGTTGCGGTATGTCCTAGTTTAAGCAGCGAGTCCTGACAGACACGATCACCATCTTGCTAGGAAAAACACAACTTGCGCCTTACTGAGATTGCGCTGAGGTGGTGCCAACATCACTCGATACTTGACGTGAGCGATGGTATCATCCTTGGTGCTAGCAGCGCAGCACAGTTGAAGCAGAACTGCGAGGATTCGGCGAAAGGGCCGCTTCCTCAGGAGGTTGTTGACGCGCTCGATGAGGCCTGTAAGATCGTGAAGGCTCATGGGAGTACGCCTTTGTACTGGCGCTGAGCGTGTTAGAAAATCTAGAAGCCGTATGTAAGGGTAGCGTGGAATGTAAGAATTGTGCTGTGTGGCTTCTGAAGCTGTGGCCGGAAGGCCTGACAAACCAACGAGACCGTCGTAAAGTGCAAAGTAAACAGATAGGAACTTCAGGTCACACCCCCCACACGGAGTCAAGGGTTCATGAAGCAAGTCATTCAACGACGGTTGTATCGTAGTAGCTAGCACGTGTCCCAATCCCCAGGACAAAGCTTTTGAGGTCTATGTATTCAGTTAACAGTGGCATCCCTTCGAATCACGTATACCTGGCCCTCAATGCTCCAAGCCACTACTAGCGATACACGCCCGGGACCGTTTTCCGCTCACGACGCGCCAGTCCTCCCTGCGCTATTCGCGAACAGTCAGCGCAGTCGTGAGCCCAGCGAACGCCGCTACCCCTGTCTGATGATGTAAGTGTCCTAGAGCAAGGGCCAAGGGTTACAAGCGTTGACTTACAATCATAGACGATAGCGTGTTCTGCGACACTGCGTCAATATGATGTTTCCAGGTGCGTTGGTACACACACCGGGACGAGGATGACTGCCATCATGACCTCCCCACTCAAGTCTTTGTACGAAAGGAGCTCATAGCCGATGGAGAGGGAGGATCCGATACCGGGGTGGCAACACAAGGCAGTAACGAGACGACCATGAACCACAGACAAATCCCGCGGGTCCGGCAAACGTAGCGAACAGTGAATCAATGTCCCCACACGCTCTATTCAACCCGTCTGTAGAGGTATCTGCGGGGTCACCGATAGACAGAAGCGTCTGCCTTGATAAGGATCGGTGTCTGTGTGTGGAAAGGAAGTCTGTGGCGGCGTAGATACAACAGGTCAGTCCAACCGACGCTCCACTTCACCCTTAAGACTGGTGAGAAATCTCGAGTGAAATGGAATGCGCTCGACGCAGCACTCGTGCATTCGAGTCTACGTGTATGTTCCCGTGGATTCGGACATCCATCCGCCTCCTAGTGACTTTGATTTATTCATTACTTCTCAACCCTGTCGAGACTCCTTGATAGTCCCAACCTCGTGCTCGATCGAGTAGCGTAGATGCACATACCTGCATTTCTTCCTAACCACGCTAAGCCGGCGTTTCCTCTATAGGGTGAGCCCAAAGCGACGGAGTTTGTGGACGAAGGTGAGCTGCACGTTGACGATTCAGTGAATGTTAAATTCAGCAGGAGCTACACGGGCTGCAATCCGGACAGAAAGAGCTGACTCACCAACTGCTAGGAAGACCTACGATAGCCTGAAAACTAAGGTCTTCTGTCGTCTGGATTTGGATTGCGAAATGGGCGTGCGGCAGGAGAGTGCAGAGGTGATCTGTACAGCGCGGCGTTTTAGTATTTGCTGTGGTCAAGACAGTGCATAGCTGAAAGGAGAGTTTGGCTTGTTCCTATGAAGTCCGAATACTACGTGCGGAGCACCTGGCGGAGGTGTTCCCATAGAAAGTTAGAAGATGAGTCGTGCGGACCAAGGTAATTATAAGTGGTACTCACGGATGTGCCGCGTGCATAGAACGACTACATCATCGATGACATACTAATTTGCAAGCATCAAGCTACCGCCCTGGGCTGTGTCAACTGATCAAATGCGCTTCGGCTGTTCGGCGTGGCCGATACAGCCGCGTTCACCTGATGAGGAAAACGTTTGCACCACTATCACAACCTCACGTGCCGATGGCCGTCGCTGAGGGGAAGACCAACACTTGACCATCAGTGCCCAATGTTCCTCTTCGACCGCTGGGACTAGGCGGCTTGTGTGCCCCGAGCTTCAGAGCAACAACCTCGTAATTGTTCTTTTCCTTCCATGGAATGTTTCCAGACAGCACCTGTCGTGAAAATTAGCTGTCATCAATACACCAAGACGAGTCATTACCTGCAGCATCACACATCCGAGAGAATACATTTCTCTGATGAATGGGGTTTGCAGCCTTTAAGTCGCTCAGGTGCTGCCCATCTTATAGCTCCAACATTGCTCGTGCTCGACAACTGTTGCAGGTATGACAATCCCGGCTGCAGCTTCCCAATGGTACACGAAAGGTCGAAGTCGCTTATTCGTGAATTTTGTCCCTCGTCGATGAGCAGATTGCCCTGGTAAAAGATAAGTGCGTGCTTTAGGACAAAGTTCGTCGACGCACACTATGCAGATCTCCGTGAAACACGGAAAGTGAATGTACTACCACAAATCATGGAATCAGAAAGATGAAGGGATCAAGCAACGACGAGAACGCAACGGTATTCTAGACCAGATCCAATGCCATGCACCTGCGGATGGTCAGCACCACCAATGTAAATACGGCTTTTCGCGGCTCACCAGCTTTAGTCGCTCGACTATCGAGAGCGTCTGGCCCTTGTTCTTAAGGAAAGAGTGCAGGGTACCGTTTGCCATCCAAGGTGATACTGCACCTAGTGTTGGTCCGAAACCATGTGTTACACCAAGTAAGGGAACGGTATTTGAGTGTTCGAGTCTTCTCAAAAGACCGAGTTCTCGACGGACAATCTGTCACCCGAGGTTAATGCATGAGTTGGTAGGTCGAAGACGGAACCGACCTTGTTATTCAGCTCTAATTTCCCTTTGTTTTCTTCAGGATCTTCGAATGCAAAGTACCTCGGAGTTTTCACAGCAACCTACGGAAGATGAGTAGAGCGAAGACGTATGAAAGCAGAATGTCATACCAGAGAGGAAGACCCTGACGTATAGCGTCTGCACTTGTACACGTCACCGAATGCGCCGCCAGCGATGTGGATAGCGGACTCCCGAGCGACTTGCTTTGTGAGGTCTGCCAAGGGACGGCCTTCTAGCTGAGAACTAGGTGAGATAAATCAGTTTCCTCGACCAGCTCATGGCGAGCGAGCGACCCACCTAAGTGTCCGGGAAGACATAGAGTTTGTATAGATAACGGTTCAGTGTTTCTTCTGTAGACGAGGTCAAAGTCACAAAAGTTGGTGGACGAAGGGAGGGTGAGGGAATAGAGCTTACAGTCCTCTACAGCTTGAAGTGCACAACGTGGTGCTTGACACATGCTGTGGTCATAGGTTTGTCACCTCGAGGCAGACCTGTTGCTGTACGGAGAGAAGGATAAACACATGTAAAAATAAGGTAAGTATGTTTAATGTTGACCATTGTCCCCCGCAATACGTAGCTGGCCAATGAATAAACTTGAATACATCGGTATCTCGTCAGTAGTCGACGTCCAATGGTGGTACTAGTAGAAAACAAAATGTCCAATCCACATAGTGTACTGCGATCGCGGCCAAGACCCTCGTCCATCCCAAGCCAAACGTGGATATATGCTCCAGCAAATCAAGCACTCATGTTTTCAACGAATCGTCCCTGGTCGCCGTCTGGTCCAGCTGTCTGCTTCTTCCCCTTCTGCGACAGGAACGAAGAGAAACTTCGTCCACTCTCCATGCCTGCTCCTGGCTTGACCTGTTCCATGTCCTTTTGCGAAACACCACTCGTGCTCGCCGCGGTTCTTCCACTTCTTACCTCGTCCCCCTCCGCCTGCAATTTGAGATACTCTTCTCCTCTGACACGCAAAAACTCCTCCAGAAGCATCGCATTCCTAGAATTGGCCTTGTATACCGCAATAACGATGTCCCCGACGACAGGGACGACTCCTCCGATAGCAGATACGGCATTGTTGAATACCATCTTGCCAATCAGCCAAGGTGGCAGATCTGCCTGCTCAGCTTTCCGGACCACGAGAACATAATTGAGCGTCGCACACGCAACGTCGCCCGCACCAGGAATGATGCCAATGATGAACGTCCAGCCAAAACGGAGACCGCAAACGCTGAAACCCTTGTCGAGATAACGTGCTCTACGCTGGACAGTCTTGAGGATTTTGGCGTCGCGAGGGGAAATTCCGGGAGGGACATCACGCTGTGAAAAAAGAAAATCAGCCCATTGGTCATGTGAGGGCAGTGGAGCGTGTCACCTTTTTGCGACGTTGTTTTCCCTTGGCGTCTGTGTAATACTCGTAGAGAGGGTCAGGCGGGGCGTAGTTGTCCAAGTGCTGTTTGAAGAGTTTGACGCCTACTTTTTGCATGTAAGACGACATGGTAGGCAGAAGCAGGATGAATAGTGGAGGTGGGGCCACTGCTTTTAACGCAGATTGAAATACGTCATTGAGCAGACATCGTGGCAATGACCGGGACAGAGCCGTCCAGCACAGCCATCAAGTGCGTGCGCAGCCGTGACTCAGGCCCAGGCTCAGGCTTGATAATTACACCGCATTCGGCACACTCTTTATATCGGCCTCCCTACTAACCGAAGTCTCCCCCACTGGAATCTCCGCTGTCATGGTACCCGACGAGCCAAAGCTTTCCGAGCAATACGTCCAAGACAGTTTCCACAGCTACCTCAAGTCCTCTCTGACCCATGCAAAGGTCGAGAGACTCCTCGAGCCAGAGGTGCTCGCAAGCGCCGAAGGTGACTTGATGATCACTGGCAAGTGAGAAAATCCAATGTCAATCTCATTTTTCTGATCCACTCATTAGGTCCAGCCCTCTGTCTCTATTTTGCCGCGCTGCGTTGTACCACCGTACCACCATCAGTCCCACTTCCCAGAAGCTCCAAATCAGTTCCACCCCGTGAACTCACCGAGGCTAATTGTCCTCCAGCGTTCCTTGGCTTCCTCCGCGTATGGGTATCAACCGTCCCAAAGATCCAAGGTCTAGCGCCAGAATATCAGCATGACCTCGCCCGCGTCATATGCAGTCTCCAGCCCATCACGCAACCACTCAACCACGCAATCTCAGGCATCGCAGCCGACCTTCGTGCCGTAGCGATCGAGATATCACAGAGACGTTCCTTCCAAGACAGATACGCAAGCGATCTTCAAGCTGCGCTCGACGCAGGCTCGAGTGGCGCCACTCTCAAAGTAAAGACCTCCTTCGTCCCACCACCCGCCTACGACGGCCCATCCGGCTCAGATGCCAAATATGGGCCCAAGTACGGGGCCAAGCTCGGCTCTCCACCGGTCTCTCCAGCTTCCGTATTTCCCCCGCGATCACCCTCTCCGATGCTTTTCCCGCACGATTCCCCTGCCCTCGAGCGGATCCGCCAGATCCTCTATGCTTCGCTTGGGGACGTCCTTGAGGGCAACACGACGCTTGGTCGGCTCCTCAAATGCGACCCTTCGCGCGCCTACTTTGCTTCGGTCTCGCTAGCCATCCTCGAAGTCGGCACGAGGGCCGTTCAACCTGATGGTTCCATCGATGGCGGTGCTGGTATGCGAATCACGGCGGAAGAATGTCCAGAGGCGCTACGTCCCTTGATGGTCGAGCTTGCAGATATTGGAAAGCGGGCAAAGAAGATTAGAAAAGAGGATACAGATGCGGCGATCGAGGCAGCGCAAAGGGGAGAGGAGCCGGACGTTCCACGACTGGATCAGCTCGCGCGAATGCTCCAAGAGGGTGTGGGTTGCGACCGGGGTTCAAGCGCCAATCATCATAATGGAGATGGTGGGCATGTCAGGAGGACCAGCGTCCAAGGGAGAACGGTCGCGTTTTCCAATCGAATCAACTCGCTCGCGTTGAAAATATACAAGATCAAGACGTTCCGGGAGCGACAAAGCGAGGTGTTTGAGATCCTTTCAGCCGTTTGCGGGAGCTAGCGTTGATTAGGAGGATCAAGGGAGAAGAAAAGTATCATGATGTTGGCTACTTTTTGTATCGATATATATATTGCCCTCTGCGCTACCTCTGTTGTTCTGTACCTTACGACAAACCACTAATATCCAGTTGTCCCCTCTCATTGACAGAATATATCCCATGTTCTCTACCCATCGATTGAGGATTTCGAGGAGAAGGGGCGTGATATCAAAGAAGTTCATCAAATTGTTTGACGTTACCACGATCTCAGCATGGCTCGTTAGACCTGCAAACAACGTTACCTGGTCAAAGCCTCTCAAAGCCTCTCCAAGCCCGTTGGATGGGGTATGGCCGAGTTCATCCCTGCAAGTCTCGCTATCCAGGGCAGTCTCGACAGCCTCCACTCAAGTCATGTCCACTCGTCTCCAGACTTCTCACTCGACCCTTCCAAACGGTATCCACCGAATTGATGAAAAGATCGCATCGCATGAAAAAACGCTGTCCGAAAGCTTGACCTGCCGAGAGAGAGAGAGAGAGAGAGAGCAGCAAAGCCGGAACGATGGTGTCACCTACATCCGCATGGATGCTCCCCGACACCGTCATCCCTGTCCAGAGTCGTGCATGCCAGTGATATATGATAAACAACTCACGCGTGGCGGCTCGCTGCCAACAACGACGCGCGCATCCGTTCCCGGAAGGTAGATACGTAGCCTTCCTGGTAAGACGGATGTCCGGTAGGCACATCAAACCTCACCATCCCAGACCAATCAAGGGTACCGTGTTTGTCCTCCAGATGAAGAAACGGTGTCAAGAACAGCGCCCCCTTTTGCTCGAAGCTGAGCGCTGAGGCCTGATGTGTGATCCACGACGGTCCACGAGGGGTGAAATAGATGGTTATACCCTGCCTCGATCACGGGTACTCCAAGGGGATGTTTCCTAGAGTACCCGGCGACCGAAAAAGTGTTTGGCACTTGACGATCATGGCCACACTTGCTGATCTCTATCAACAAGCGCTAGATCTTTGTCTTTGACAAGGGTGACCGGTGACAGCACGTCGACTACACCATGGATCGAGGGATGAGGGGTGTTTGAGCAGACAGAAGGGGAAGACGATGGAGGAGGGGGTGGAGGAGGGGGTGGATGAGAGGAGATAAAGCACGGGAATATCATATCAGAAAACTAAATGGACCTTTTTTCTCCTTCTCTGAGACACGATATCCGAGTTCTATAGGCCGCCGCCGCTCCTCAAAGAGTCCGCGTGCACTCCAACCAATCGCGTACCCAAACCTTTTCCGGCATCCGTGATAGCCGTCTCTACAGAATGGTCGTCAGATGCTTAGCGCGTTCCAAATGGTGACCTGCGCTCCAAGAGAACATGGAATTCATGAAAGGAATGCGTGCCTTTCTCTTCCAACTGCTTCGCCGGGACCTTGATCCATGTCGATCCACCGGTACCATATTTAGCGTCGCAGCGCAGGCAAGAACGGCAAACCCGGATAAGCAGCACGGAAGCGCTGCTCCACTGATCATGGCACGATCCGCATCAAAGACAGGCTCGTCAAAACGAGTTATGTAACACCGCAACCCACGCGGGTGAGAGATGCATTCAATAGCTGACAAGACCCAGCTGAGCAATACGGCAGACAAAAAGCAGGCGAAGACTCACGACGAGATGGCATACCCAATAAAGACTACATTGATGTACAAGCGATGGAAGAAAAGCTGACAGAGCACGCTATCCACAGGGCATAAGTGTTAGGCATGATTGAAACGGGTTGAAAACAATCGGAAATATTCCCTAAAGGGGTTCCGAAGTCCGCGTTGGGATCAAATCTTCATCGTCACCGTAAACCTGGTCAGTGAGATCTGTGAGGTCTTGGCAGTAGCGTCTGGACGAGTCGAGGCGCGGACCGTCGGCCGAGGACGGAATGAAATCACGTTCGACAAAGAGATTGAGAACGAATCTAGACCATGATCGTGATGAGTCAGAGCGAGTCCAAAAAGGGAACGGAACTCCGAGTCAGTGACGCGCGAAGAGCACATGCACAAGATGTTTTCCTCCACGTTCATGTCCGTTTGGCGGTGGCGTGTTGTTGTTCACTGAATAGGAATGGTCGCTGACCCAGCGAAACTCCATCAGACAAAGGGAA
Source organism: Boletus rex-veris (assembly GCA_038088795.1). Taxonomy (NCBI): domain Eukaryota; kingdom Fungi; phylum Basidiomycota; class Agaricomycetes; order Boletales; family Boletaceae; genus Boletus; species Boletus rex-veris. The sequence continues at coordinate 9,906 of JBBPJQ010000398.1, forward strand.
GCTTACGGATGGTGAAATATTGATAATTGTGGCGTCCATTAAAAGGCAGTGAGTAAAATGGGGCTCCGGCAGCCTGTCATTCTCGCGTCCAAGTGGGACTTTTCGAGGGAGCCATCAATCGGGTCCAGACCGCGATGATCCTACTAGATCAGTTGTTCCAGCAGAGCTACGGTAAGCGATCCGTGTATCGACAACCATTCGTATTTACAGAACACGAGTAATGAAAAAACGTGCTACAGAAATTATATACTTGTTGGTATTCCAAATGAGGTTCAATATCGAGCAGAGGAACAAGACAATGGCAGACCTGAATCGTCTCAGTCTATCGAGCGATTCCAGACTTTTCGTGGGAGCAACAGCGAGGCACTTATGCCAACGCAAACGAGCAGCAAAAGAAAATAGTAAACGAACCACGCATGCTCGGGGGTCTTCATCGATATTGAAAACATGGACGAGGTCGAGGCGGGTCCGATGGTGCGCATGACCGAAACAAGCAGCTGAGCAATTCCATTGGTAGCCCCAAGAGAAGCCCGGTTGGGTGCGGCCGCTACAACATAGATGAAGATGCAAGCTGGAGATGCGTCGATTAGTAATCCGGGCTCATGACCAGGAAATCAAAGCTTACCATAGCCCAAATTCAACACCATCGAGAGCACAAGTTGAATCCCAACCAGTAGCCAAACCGTCCAATTCAATCCCTGGGTTCGAGCAAGAGCGTTTGTCAAGGGAAAAGTAAGCATCAGAGGGATGCTGGAAGCCATTGCGGTAGAATAGATAGCCTTGGTTCCAAACCGTTCATTCATATCAGCAAAGAGGAAGACCTGAAACAACCCGTTCACCACTCCATAGACGGACAGAATATTGCCAATACGTGGCGGATCAAGACCCAGCCCACCAAGCTCTGTTGGTGTAGCAAAGAAGAGCGGCTGTAGGGCTCGGAACGCGATGTCCACTAGCGAGAGAGTTGCATAATTCCCTGCTGCGATGAGTACACGTGGTACCAAGAGCGCGCGCAAAGGTAGTGGAGCTGCATCTTCCTTGCTAGATTCGTTCAAGTTCTCATTCTCGAGTGTTTCATGGGTAGTGTTGAATTTGGGTGGTATACTCTTCACACCAGCTTTCTTGCTGAACCTGGCCGTAATCAACTGACCGAGCGGAACGCGGTGAGGAAGAGTCTAGTGACTACCTTAAGCCAGGCAGTGACGGGGATGAGTGTGCAGCACACTGACCTCTTTCAAGCACAAGATGGTGACGAACCAAGCAAGAGCAGTAAATGTCGCGGGCACTGCACAGGCCAAAAAATAAGGATACGTCTTGAAAAAGTCCCACTTTCCAAAAACGTTTGGGAACCGATCAACGGGGTTGGACAACGAACCCCCGATATATGGTCTTGAACAAAGATAAGGGACCCGAATAAGCAAAGAATAGGACAAGGACAAACCCTAAGGTGGCACCACTGGACCAGGCTATAGGCATATAAGCATATGCTTGTGGGAGATTCGTAGCATCTGTGATCTCTGCCATCATGCTCTTCATAACACCGATATTTCCGTTTAACGCGCCATTGAGAGAACGGCTAAATTAAACGGATGTTCTCATGAATCGCTGGGAGGAGTGCGTAACAGGAAAATTACCTCAGTACCAAGCCCCAAAAGGTCCTTGATAGACCGAAACAGTACATTGAAGCAGACAAGCCGAATAAGCCCGTCAAGATGACAGGTTTCCGGCCGATGTGGTCCGATAAGCGACTCCAGTGCAACACAGTGAGGGCTTGCGTCGCGAAGAATAGGGAATGCTAACGCGTGAAAGCCAACATGAACAAAGTTGGAAAGGCACGGTGTGACTGTGAAGGCGCACCATTAATCCTACATAATATCCAACCTGAGTTTCGTCGCCGTGCGTAATGCCAATGTCCCGTATCAGCTTGGAAAGAAGGTGAGTTGGATGAGGAAGTGCGAGACGATAAGAGACGAGGACAAACCTGAGGAGCAAACGGAGCGATGACCTGTGCGGTGAGTGGCTCTGCGAGCTGAAGAAGCAGAATCATTGTTAATTGGCGCCAGGGTAATGGTGTCCTGCCTTTCTTCTGTTGTTGAGCTGGCTGCAACAACGGCGTCTCTTCGTCTACTGTCTGCGAAGACATGGTGGTTCGTATGAAAAAGCAATTTTTGTCAAGGAAAGAAGTCTGAGCCTTCAGCTTAGCTGATCATGATCGCTTGTTATGCGGCGAGATTTGACTCGCTTCCTCGGGGTTTATTCTTGGTGAGCTTGATTTAGAATCATTCTGAATGAAACAGTGGCAGTCCGGCAACCAGAAGCGTTTCGCCGCTACCAGCTGACAGAACATGGCACCGCGGGAAGGGATACGACTCTGGTGACCGTTTGATTACTACTGGTAACATTAGTGGTATAATAGTAAGCTTTAAAAAATTGATGAGTCTGTCCGAGTACTGGTGCTGCGAGAGCCGAACGAGTTCCACGTAATATCGCAAAGTCTTGGATGACAAGCGGCTTCGGGTAGCTCGGTCCGACAGATTGGTTGGTCGGAGTCGGAATCTCGACCCAAAATGGTGGTGTACACAAGATGCTATGTCGGTCGCTTCGGCCGATTTACCGAGCGGAGTTTACATTTAGGTCACTGCGGCATTGCATTTATTATATTGCACGTGACAGACGCGCCCCACAGACGCGTCCCCGGTGGACTGGTGGGCAAAGCTACAGCCCACGCACGCTTTGATAATGAGTCCACACCGGAATTCCACAAGTACACATTTGTTCAATCATGGACTTGAAACTCTTCCTCACGTACTGAAGGCTCTTTCTACCTCATTCCACTGTCTCCCCCAGCGTCGACTCGGCTGCGAAGAAGTATATTCTTGCCATGTCTCTCGCTCTTGAAAGAGAGAAAGAACTTCCAGACATCCCCATTGACACCAATCCCAGCGAGGCCGTAGTGGTGGACGAAGGACTCGGGTCCATACCGCCTGCGAACACGAACAAGGCACTTCCACCCATCAAAGTCGAGAAAACCCTGTCAGAAGAAGAAATAAGTCGGCTACACGAGCTCTGGAATGGAGCTGGATTAAGTGCAGTAAGTGCCAAAAGCACTGCCTTTACCACGATCGGCTGATCGTTAGATAAAGCGGGCGCATCGCAGGGGACGGCGTGGTCAAGATCTCGCTCCTCATCGGATCCCAGCTCCCATCTCCATACCTAAGCCCGATAATATTGCACCTACCTCACTAGGACGTTCTGCTGGTCTATCCATGACGAGCACGACTGCTCCCGTGACGGGAGCACGAAAACGATGGGAATTCCTCAGTGCAAGGTAATGCCACAACCTTAGAATTCAGGTAACCCCACTTCTTATCTTGCTTTCTTCAGGCGCTCCTCCGAGACGCAGGAGGAAGAGAAAAAAGCTCCTAACGCACTCGAGGTACTACGCGAAATGGCGCAGGACCGGCTGAAGAAGAAGCTTAGGTACGCCAAGTCCGCGCCGGACCTCGGTAACCAGGCTGCACCACTGAGACGGGGAGTCAAATTTCAACATCCTGTGTCCACACCTGCTATAGCGACCCCAAAAAACATGGGAGCCAGCAGCGCACGTAACATAACACCGCCTCGAAAGTTGGCAATACCTGAGGCAGTTCTTCAGCAAGGAGACGTGGATGAAAACGCAATCTACTTTACGATTGATCCCAACTGGCGGGCCTCGCAGGGTAGCGTGCAATTCGAACCTATCACGCCTATCCCGGACAGCCCCACTTCTTTGGGGAGGCCGGATTCTCCACTTCTACACCGACCTCATTCGCTCCATCAGCTCTCGTATGTGGCGCAGCGTGCTGCCGCGACTTTGACCGCAATGGATTTTCCCAAGGCGTATCCAGGAGACCCCATCGACGAACTGCACGCCTACCTTGAACTTTGAACGCCGCACTGGCATTGTCATGCCGACCAAAGTGCATGGACTTGAACGATTGATGGTCTATTCGCACTACAAATCTTTTGTTAGTATTCTTTTGTTCCTCACTTGTGATTTTGTATCTGTACCATGCCTCGTACTGATGCCTAACCACTCACAATAACATTGTTGCTGTGGCCCAATGTCGATACAATGGTTCCTCGATGAGTCAGCAAATAGACGCTTCAATTGTCCTTTCTTGTGCAGGATGGCGATTGTATTTCCTCCGCGGTTCCAGCAAGAAGATGTATGCTTTGAGGGTTTTCGGTACTTGCAGTTGACCGCATGGGCCAAAGAGAGGTGGCTGGGCCAGTGCGGCTCGGGCAATAATGGCGGCGACGTTCCGCATGGGACAAGCAGTGCAAAAATGACCCACACTCGTTACATTTATACAACGGCACTCGCCAGTTCAATCTCATCGACCACCATCAACTTGTACCTTTTCACATCGAAGCTTTCCTGTATTCCACATGATCTCCCTACCTCCGTCCCCCACCTTCACCCCTTCACGCAGTGTTTCTGGCAGGCTCCACACCGAAAACGAAAGTCCACCTCTCTCTCCAAAGAGATCTTTTGCACAGCTCGAGGAGGATCCGTTATCACAGCTTGAGCTCAAGCGTCGTGACGTGCAGCATTCTAGACGAGTACCTTTGGGTGAGCTGCGGTGTCATTTCTCAGCCAAGATACCGGCTTAAACCGCCGTGACATGTACTAGATCCGTTGTCTGCATCCGACTTGGCGAATAGGCGTGACCCGGGTTCTCACTCAACCGACTCCTTGCATCATACCCTCGTTACTCCATTCCCGGTCCCCGATCTCTGGGTATGGCATCCGTTACAACCCGTGAGTTCTGGTTCTTGCGAAATGCAACGTAGCGGCATCTCCGATGCTCTCGTCTGCTCATGGCCGCCCCCCATTCCAACCCCAGGCACTGCTGGATCGTCGTACAGCAGTCTTGCGGGGCAACAGGCATCGCAGTATAGCCCCGATGAAAAAGACTCGTCACGTGCCTCTTTTCTGGAGCCTACTTCTACTGCTTGGGACCCATCAGATTCGTTCCCGACAGACCACACTACGACTATGACCAAGCCTATACAGACAACTGGGTGGAAATCCGAGAACGTGCTTCAGCACATTCGGTCACGCACTAATTCCATGCCATCCATACGCCGGCCACCTGGGGAGCTCTGGCGATCAGACCCTGGACTGACAAAGGCCAACCAGGAGCCTGTCGACACTGCCCCCTCGCTGGTATACCCTACACCATCAGGACTTTTACCTCGTCAACCCGAATTAAGACGTGGCAGCAATTTGGACCTGCTACCTCATGGCTCGGTATCGTTATCCTTGGCTCTCGGATCACAGCCTTTAAGGGCCTCAGAGCACACAAAAGCCGTGCCGCCCATAGGGGCGGAACGGAGTCGGGTAATATCCATCACGCCACTGAAATCACACGTTCAGAACTCTCCTGGAACACAATCACACGATCCTTCCAAATCTTTCTCGCCGCTTTCACTTGGGCCACGGCCAAAATGGAAGAATGAAATAGACTTGTTGAATACTACATCTCCGGAAAAAGTTCAGGTGGTCGTTGGCAGTGCCAGTGTGTCAAAGGGAGTCCTCGAAGGTCTCCTGCGTCAGGCGGTTCGGAACAAGTATGCTCCGAAGATCATGTCTCCATTGAACCCGCTTCGCAGCGGTACTCCGGCAATCGGACTGTCCGCCAATCCAGAATACCAACTCCGCATGCCGTCTCAATGGAACAATACGTCACCCCGGTATTCCAGGTGTCCGCCGAGGCGAGCACGAACGTATGTTCCTCCCCTTCACCCTACCTAATGCTGTTGCAGTGCGCTGGATCTCATCGTACGTCTTCTTTACAGGATCTGTGACGCGTATCAATCGTTTGACTGGAACACCACCTGCATGCATTGCCCGGAATGCAAACGCGACGCTATCGGCAAAAGGTTGCTGGCGTTCCGATACCGCTCGCAGCAGACCCGTCACGTCCAGGGCAACAAGCTCCTCGCGGACCACATCCGGGAGGTGTATGCGTATGAGATAGGCGAAGAGGAGAAGAGCCTCTGGGAGGAGGTCGCTGCGGTCACCGGAGCGGGACCCATGTCATTTTCTCGCGCGGGTGCGCCCTGCGCTGCCGCTGCCCATCTGCGAGTCGCGGATGACGGGAGTAGCGGTGGAACGTACGACGAGATTCCGGATGATGGTCTGTTCGCGAACGAGTCTGGGACCCTGTTTCGCGAAGTGAGTGTTTATTGAATGAAGCAGAGTAACCATATATTCTTTGAACCAGAAACCCACTGTACCAATATTCACGTCTAAAGTCTCGGTTTGCTTTCTTCCTTTTTTGCTTTCTTGTTTGGTATTTTATGCCTTTACATCGTTTGGGAACAATTGAATAGCAATGTAGTACATCAAGATCCACTGCTCTCGTCGTATTCCCTTTGTCTCTTCAACGATACCTAGCTAGATACACTGAACGCATAGTAACATACTATACAACATGGACAAAGCAATCATACCACGTCCCCAGCAGGCGCGTGCGCAACCCTCAAATGCCCTTCAAGTTACCTTGCTGAATTCTCACTTCGTGTGTCAAAAAAAAAAAAAAAAGTAAATATTCATTCTCCTTTATCTACACTGGACGGTCAGCTAATCGACACCACACCTCTGACAGACTCTGCTTCGGGTTCGGCAACAACTATATTCGAGTGAAATAGATGGTCACTAATAGACGGTCGAATTCCAGCAAGGTTTTCAGTCGGCGCGCCGACCCTAGTTGCCAGCTCAAACGAACTTATAAGACACTCGCCCAAAAGGCATGCTCACACCATCTCCGATCTTTAATTTGCGCCAAAGTTGTCAAAGGACGAGGTCGGCGAGTTTGCCCATTTTGACCGATTCGACGTGTATGTTCACGCGGAACGTCCCTCGGACCACTGGCACTTGGCGTAAGCCCGATCAACGCATGGACGACACCACCGTATCGCTCAAGTACTCGCGATTGTTGGAGCTGGTATTTGGTGGGCCAAAATACAGATTCCGGGACAAAACGAGGGTGGCATCGTGGTCAGGGTGCAGTGGAGCGTAACGTTTGGACGAGTCTTCTTCGGCGCTCTGATTGGCTAGTGATCCCACCGAAGAGGGAGTCGAGCTCCACAGTCTCTACTGATAGTCCCCCAGATTTGACCGCACTCAAGTAATATGCCGTCTCGTCGGAGTTTGCATTTCATCTATTAAATACGGACTCGCTTGTTACCTCGTCTCTTATCGTGCCATCGTCGTCGTCGTCTTCCAGCTTCAACCGCTTGAACGGAAGTTCCGTCGAGATCATCTCACACAGATGCATATCTTACCGAGGGAGCAAGACAAGCTCTTGCTTCACCAGGTACATCTATTTGTTGAATATAAGTTTACTGAGTACCTGCTTTGACACAGGCAGGTACCCTGGCCCAGCATCGACTCGCGCGCGGACTGCGACTCAACATCAACGAAGCCACCGCGCTCATCGCTTCCCAACTCCAAGAACGTATCCGCGATGGTCAACATTCCGTTGCTGAACTCATGGATTACGGCAAGACTCTGTTGGGTCGCAGGCACGTCCTCCCTGGCGTCGCTCCAAGATTAAATCAGGTACAAGTGGAGGGAACATTTGCGGACGGGTCAGTGTCTAGCGATGTGGTCTGATCACGCTAAACGGTGGTGTTTCAGCGTTTTCCTAGTGTCCGTACATGATCCTATCTGCACTGATAATGGTGACCTCGAAGCCACGCTTTACGGGTCATTCCTACCTGTTCCCTCCAACAACTTGTTCCCGGTACCAGATGCCAAGCTGGACCTTTCCGAGAATCTCCCAGGCGCCATCATTGCAAAGAAAGAACGCATCGTGATCAATAAGGGCCGCGACAAGATCAAGATCGCAGTCACCAACAACGGTTGCCGTCCCATCCAGGTAAACTTACACGACATGTTGCACTGAGATGCTCATCAGCACAGGTTGGCTCGCATTACCACTTTGCGGAGACAAACAAGAAACTGGTGTTCGATCGGATACAAGCGTGCAAGAGACGTCTGGATATACCCGCAGGAACGGCTGTGCGATTCGAGCCTGGCGACAAAAAGACCGTCGTTCTCTGTTCTATTGGAGGGGATAAGGTGGTCAAAGGAGGCAATGGGCTGACTGATTTCATTTTATCCAACTTGGCGAAGGGCATCTCCGAGGACATCTTCCGAGGCTTCGGTCATTGTACCGAGCCGGAATCCACCAAGTGGCTTGTCGATAGGCACATGAGCCGCGAGGAGTATATATCCATGTATGGTCCCACAGTCGGGGATCGGATTCGTCTCGGGGACACGAGTCTCTGGATCCAAATCGAACGGGACACGGCAGCGGTAAGCCCGATCACTATTCTGGCCCATTGAACTATACTAAGTTCGTGCAGGATGCTTATGGCGACGAGCTCAAATTTGGTGGTGGTAAGTCACAGCACTCGTAGTTCCATGAGGCCGCTTCATCGTGAAACAAGGCAAGACCATACGAGATGGTATGGGCCAAACGTCTGGAGTGTCCGCCAAAGTGGCACTCGACCTCGTCATCATAAATGTCGTGATCATCGACTGGGATGAGATATACAAGGTAGCACAGTGTTTCCAGGCCTCATCCACTCTCCCTGACGGAATTGTAGGCGGATATTGGTGTTAAAGATGGCGTCATCGTAGGTATTGGCAAGGCCGGGAACCGTGACACAATGGAATTGGTCGACAACAAATTAATTGTCGGCTCGTCAACAGAGGTCATCGCCGGGGAAAACTTAATTGTTACAGCTGGGGCCATTGACGTCCACGTCCACTATATCTGCCCGCAACAGGTACCCGAAGCTCTGGCGGTCGGTACGACAACGATGATCGGAGGTGGCACTGGTCCTAGTGCTGGTTCGACTGCGACCACATGTACATCTAGCCCCTTCTATATCAAGACTATGCTGGCTGCCACGGACGGTCTCCCCATGAACTTTGCCTTTACAGGAAAGGGGAGTGATTGTCTTCCTCAAGCCCTTGAGGATGTCGTCGAAGCAGGTGCCGCAGGGTTAAAAATCCATGAAGATTGGGCCGCTACACCAGAAACGATTATCAATTGTCTAAACGTCGCAGATCACCATGACGTTCAGGTCAACATTCACACTGACACTCTAAACGAGGGTGGTTTCGTTGAGAGTATGTTTGCCTCAAACCGGCGTATCAACCCCATTTACGTTCTGTAGGCACTCTCGAGGCTATTGGTAAACGTACGATCCATACGTACCACACCGAGGGAGCTGGTGCGTATGTAATGGTACTATATGCTTCGTTATGTTAACGTCCCACCAGGTGGCGGTCATGCTCCTGACATCATCGTCGTCTGCGGATGCGAAAATATCCTTCCATCATCCACGAACCCCACTCGTCCTTATGCTTTGAATACTCTCGATGAGCATCTTGATGTGAGCTGAGATCACTCGGAACCATGTCCCATACAATCTGCTGACCACTCCGTCAAAAGATGCTTATGGTCTGTCACCATCTCGACAGAAACATCCTCGAGGATCTTCGCTTTGCAGAATCTCGGATTCGGGGAGAGACAGTCGCCGCCGAGGACGTTCTCCAGGACATGGGAGCGATTTCCATGATAAGCTCTGATTCACAGGCGATGGGACGGGTTGGCGAAGTTGTGGCAAGGACGTGGCGGACTGCGAGCAAGCTCAAGTCGATGCGGGGTCCTCTCACCGAACTCGACGATACCCCCGAATGTGACAATGGTCGCGTGAGGCGCTACGTTGCGAAATACACCATCAATCCGTGAGTATCCAAGCGCATCGGGGTCGTCTGTTCACGCGGAACATCCTGATCACTGGCTATAGCGCGATCACGCACGGGATCGACAAATACGTGGGATCGATCGAAGTAGACAAACTCGCCGACCTCGTCCTTTGGAAGCCTGAACACTTTGGCGCAAAACCAGAGATGGTGCTCAAGTCGGGCGTTATCGTGTGGGGCAAGGTACGTTGCTACATTTTCCTCGCTCGTCTCGATGATTTCTGAGGACGGCGTTCGACTGACTTTTCCTTGCCTTTCTTTGTTTCACATCCTTGCCATTTGCATCCACCCGCGATATAGGTGGGCGAGGCCAACGGATCCATACCGACCGTCCAACCCTCGTACGGCCGCCCAATGTGGGGCTCCTTCCCCGCATCCGCCGCCCTCAACTCAATCGCCTTCGTCTCCAAAGCCTCCATCGACAGTGGTAGAATCAGGTCCTACGGCCTGGCCAAGAACGTCAAAGCCGTCGAGGGGTGCCGCACAGTGAACAAGCTGTCTATGAAAATGAACTGTGCGTTGCCTTGCATGAAGGTCGACGCGGAGACATACGAGGTGCGCGCGGACGGTGTGTTGATGGATATCGAGCCTGCGAAGAGTACGCCTCTTGGACGGGAGTATAATCTCTTTTGAGTCAAGGGTGTGTGGGCGTGCTTTGATACCGGAGGATCAGGCAAAAGAAACGTGGCAGGGGATTGTCAACTTGAACAGGCGATGTGGTTGCTTTGTCAGTCTTGTATAGTATATTGCCATGCGTGCTGTACTTGTATCTAGCTAGGTATCGTTGAAAAAGACAGAGAGTACGACAACAGTGGATCTCGCTGGCACCTTCTTCATTAATAAGCCTTCGCTCCGCGAATCAGGGGCCCATACTCATTAACATTCGTGAGCATGCTTTCGTCCTCCACGTGGTCATCAATGGTCGCGTCCCAGACGCTTATACCGTCTCGAACGGTCTTGCCTTGTTCCAAAATGAAGCAACCTCAAGAAACTGTCAGCGCCGTGACTTACCACCGCTACCACCACCAAATTTGAGTTTGTCGCCATATATAGCCTGGCCTGCGCGAACTTGTTACGGTTCAGCGAGCCGGAGTGATCGAGTACCATTCGATTTCGATCCAAAGACTCGTCTCCCCGAGACGAATCCGATCACCACCTGTGGGGCAATGACGCGGTCCCTATCTGTAAGCCACGAGGAAGCATCCGGCTCGGTAAGATGCATATAACCAAAGCTTCGGAAGGTGTCCTCGGAGATGCCCGCCGCCAAATGGGATGCAACGGAATCAGTTAGCCTATTGCCTCCTCTGACTATCTTATCCCCCCCGATAGAAAGGGAACACAGGCTCGAATCGCACAGCCGTTCCTGTGGGTATATCAAGACGTTTTTCCATCGCTTTTACGCGATCGAACACCAGTGCCTTTGTCGTCTCGCGAAAGGAGTGATGGGAATCAACATATGCACATGCTGATGAGCATCTCACTGAGACATGTTGACTTGTAGGTTTGCCTGGATGAGACGATTATCGTTGTCAGTGACTCCGGTCTTGGTCTTTTCGCGGTCGCGATTGATCACGGTGCGCTCTTTTTTGAAATGATGGCACGTGGGAGACTCTCCGGATGGTCCAGCCTGGGATCTGGGAACGCGTTGACGGAGGGAACCGGTAGGAATGACCCGTAAAGCGCAGCTTCGAGGTCACCGCTATTACATAGATCATGTACGGTACGCTGAAACACTACTGGTTAGTGTGATCCACCTCACTAGTTACTGACCTGTCCGCGTGTACCTCATCCAACCGATGCCAGGGAACCCAACAGATTCTTACCGTAATCCATGAGTTCAGTAACGGAATGTTGACCCTCGCGGATACGTTCTTGGAGTTGGGAAGCGATGAGCGTGGTGACTTCGTTGACGTTGAGTCGCAATCCCCGCTCGAGTCGCTTCTGGGCCAGGGTATGTACCTGCCTTTGTCACAGCAAGCTTCTCTTCGACGAATAGATGTACCTGATGGAACAAGAGCTTGTCGTTGCTCCTTCGGTAAGAAATACATCCGTGTGGGGTAAACTCGAACTTCCGTTCAAAGCGGTCGAAGCGTCGAAGAGGACGAAGACTTCCATCAAAAGGACAGGGATTCGAATGCTCACGAGGGACGACTTCTCGTTTTGATCATGTGACGACTCCGGTCAATTACGCGACAACGAAATGCGAGAATTTTTCTGTGTTTCCTCCAACCACTGATGGTGGCGACCTCGACCCGTGCTCAGCGAGCTTGTCCACCGTCGTGACTTTGTGGAGACACGGATCAGCCACCGACCACTCGACTTTGAAAAGACAAAGTAACGAATGAAGCTTTGCGTAATGACTTGTGGCGAGACCCGGAACCTAACTTTGATGAAGGCGTTCTCATTGTGACTAGGCTTCACTCGCTCATCGGTGTCGTCATCATTCCCATAATGTATGTACAAGGGACAATCAGGACTGCATCTGGGGTGAGTTTGCTAGGTCTTTTGTTATTCCATTCCTAATGTCATTTCGGATAGGAACGCCACAGTAACTTCTCGTTCTCAAACGGTGTCGCGGTTCGCTTGTTCTTCGAGTCATGAAAGAAGAGTCCTCGATGTTGATTGGTTCGTTCCATTTTCATATCAGTCAATGTCGAGGCTCCGCCGTGTTCGCAACTTGTCGCAGAGCTGTGGATGGCGTGGAAACGAATCTCCTTTTAGAGATTGATCAGTGTTATTAGTCATCATTTGCCCGATCACATCTGTCCAAGGTAGGCACTGCTTTTGTTTCGGCCACACGATATCAAGTCTCCCTTTGTCCACCTTCCGGGTCTCACTCTTCTTCTTCTTCTTCTTCCTACTTATGCCTTTGGTCGTCCTCCCTCCAAATCCCCGCAAACGCACCAAGTCCTTCCTCGACCCTCTTCCCCGAAAAACGTCTCGCACGATGCTACAGCGCACCGAATCCTTCCTTTCCTTGTCTGACTATAACGACGAGAACCACCTTCCAAGTGGCTCATTTCTCCATATGACGTCCTCACCCCCGCCCTCGAAACGTCTCGCTCCTCTGAGCCTCGCTCGTGTCCATTACAAGGAGCAGCGAGAGCGGGAGACCAAACCTGGCCGTAAGCGCGCCCACTTTACCATTACCCCAGTCTCGTCTCCCTCCGGAACATCCGTCCCCAAACGTGGCACACGTGCAGCACCCACCCAACAATTCCAGTCCGCAGTACCCCACGTTCGCACCTCATCCCCACTCGCTCCAACGCGGAAATTGCTCCCGCCGCGGGCGAGTTTTCCACGTTCGAAACCGCAGCCAGATTTATACCGCGTGGCGCTCAAGGGGAGGATGCGTAGCTCTCCCGAGGGGGAAAAAATTCTCCGCATGGGTCCACGTCTCGCAATCGAGATCCTTTCGGCTACGAGGGAGTTGGAGCGGATCGTTTCCGCGCACCAAGATGACGATGTCATGATGGGCGATGAAACAGAATCCAACACAAGGTCCGCATTTTGGGGTCTAGGGCGGGACATGATGGCTGTCCCGTGCGGAGCCTAGCATGAACACGGCTAATACACAGGGAGACGGTGTACATCCATCTCATTCATGCACTACATTTGACGACGACCCCCCCCACAAAGGCATACGTATATTTATACGAAGGCACGGCTGTTGTTTGCATGCATTTTACTGTACTTCACACACCACTAGCGCTCTCCCACCCTCGGATCCATTTTTCCGCGCATATGCTTCGACTTTCGTGTCTCATTTGGTTTTCATTTTCGCTTGGGTACAAAAGAATGTGGACGTTGTAAATCACGCCGCTGTCTCAAGTTTCTTTTCTTTGGTTTCCCTTGTCTCATATGTTTGCTTAATTCTCGCATTTGTATCATTGACACGCTTGCACGTTATTTGCCACATTACGCTCGCTCACAGACCCTCCTTTGACGCACGTTCACACCATCGCTTACTGATCATGTTACGCATACCCACACTGCTCCTTTCCATCGTTTGTTCGTCCTATCATGATTTGCCACGGCTATCTGACTCACGCTTTGATATTTCACATCACAGACTTATACCCCCTGTATGCTGTACACGACTGATTGGGAGCTGATGAATTCCCCATTGCTTTGTCTTGCAGCGCCTGATCCTGATATATGAGCGTGTCCACACATTGAATGATCGCGATCTTGATTAAGGCAGTGGCTGGCTGTATGTATTGCAGTGGCCCGCTGCTGCGAGCTCAGGAGAGCATGAAATTGGCAGTACGGTGCCGTGGGGCTCGTGACTCGTCATGGCGAGTCATGGGATTGCTAGTATATGTATAGAGTGATAGGCTGTGCAATGACTGTTACTCCAAGTTGTCATACCTGGGCGATACTACGTAAACCCTGCCGCAGTGGTTTGTGGTTTGAAGAGGACGGACAGACCGAGTGCCTTGCGACATGCGTTTGAAGCTCGTATTTTAGAGTTGGCGTTTTGTGAACCCTGAAGGCATGTATTTTAAAGCTTGACGTCTGCCGAGACGACACTCGTTTCAAAGTGGCACGAGCGTGAATGTGATCGAGATAGGATATACATGATCAGGAACCAAAACACATGGCTTTTGCGGAGAGAATCACGCCAGAGATGCGGCTTGATTCGGGGTTCCGCCGCAGCTGGACAAAGATAGGGACGTCCTTGTAACCTTGTTCTGCGATCGATGTTGATAAATAAAGTCAGGCGATAATCGATAAGGTATCATCGTTCCTGTGGTGACAATGTCTTGTCTCATGAATAAGTACATGATAATCTCTAGATCCGATTAATCCGTGATATGTAGGCCCTTTGGCAGTTGCCAGCTCATGCCCGTATCACCTCACATATGCCCGGTGACCCTGTCACGAGGCAGCCCTCAACTTGGACAGCAGGACCATCAGGGTCAAAGCCCATCGTTCAAACTGCTCCTTGGATACAAACAACAGGGCTTGCGAGAGCACCGCTTTGATGATCTGTGCCGACATCCCCTGTGGATACAAGCGTGAGCGACACAGTTTGAGGATGGCACGGGTCAGTCCTGCACGATTACCTGATACCAGCCGACGACACCTTCCGTCCTGAGTACGCGAATCAAAAGTCCGGCTGCCCCTGTCTGTGTCGTTTTCGCTTTCGTAGGCGGTCGCGAGACGTCGGCGAGTCCGTTTTCTTCGTCCGTGTCACCCTCCGACGTGCGCGCTTGAATACGTACTTTGGCCATAATATAAGGATACGTCACCTGTCCTTGATCAACTCGGATTCGCGGACAGGGGTGGAAAGAATGACTCACGATGGTGGCGAGTGTCTTGCTGAACGCGCCAAGCAAAAAGGTCATTCCAGGGGTGAGCTTCTCGGTCGCCCCAGCTGCGGCCCTCGCGAGGGAGAGAATGCTCTTCAGTCGTTCGTACACGCCATAGGTGATCGCGGGATTCACGGTTAGCACCATGCCTGGTTTGATGCCCAACCATAAGCCCGTCACGCCTTCCTCGCGGATGATCTCGCGCGCGATGGTCAAGAAGGAATCATCATCGTTGCTGGTGGGGGAAATTTCGCTGGCGTTTTGACCACTTGGTGAGCGACCGACTTGTTGTCGGGTTGCGATAACGGAGACAGGGATTGTGAAGATTTGAGAGAGGGCTCCGGCTGCGGCACCGAGGGACAGCTCTGCAGCGGTAGAGAGTACGGGTGCTTTAGAGCCAGGAGGGCCTCTCGCGGTGAGCCGTTTGATGTAGGAGGTGCGGAGGATGGAGTAGAAAAAAAAGTATGCGTATTCTACAGTCGGGTGGGTCAAGCATATCAGACTGAAGCACAAGGGCAAGACGGACGCATGGAGAAGGTGTTGAGCATCGTCGCTGCAAATCCACGGTACCACCCCAAGATGCCCTCGTGTTTGAGAATGTTCAGCAAGACGGACGACATGGTCAGCTCGTCTTTGCGCTTTCCTCTGGCGGTCGATGACGTGGCTTGTACCCGTGTTTTTGCACTGCGAAGGCGGGGTCAGATTTCTCTGGCATTGAGTCTACGACACCTGCACGCACACATCCAGTGGATATACGATACTGTAGTACAGGCCAGATCAGTGTTCTGTAAGAGCGTCTAGTGTATGATGTCGGATACTTACGCATTGCTGAAACATGCACCGAGAGCGCCAGCCAGGGCTGCTCCGAACGGCGTCAGCTGTTGAGAAGGAGTTGCAGGTTTGGACTGGACGGACATGACGGCGTGCACCAAGTTCAAGCAGAGCTGCTTCGCCGGTTAGCCGGGTCTGAGACGTGACCGCATTCACATGATCGGTGATCCGAATGAGGAAGGCAGAGACTTGGGATCCTAACATGTACAAACACACTCC